>JBBPDE010196802.1:0-17017 GCA_037974605.1 Nannopetersius ansorgii
TGTGTGTGTGTGTGTGTGTGTGTGTGTGTGTGTGTGTGTGGGTGTGTGTGTGTGTGTGTGTGTGTGTGTGTGTGTGTATGTGTGTGTGTGTGTGTGTGTGTGCACTCGCCCTGGGAATTGCTACAGCAACTGGTTGTTACAACATCAAATGGTTGACACCAGAGAACGGATTGTTACCATGTCTGTCTGTAGACAGAAATGGTAACAACTTTCTGAATAAGGAGGCAGAGAAAGTAATCAGATACAAAGGCTTGGAGATTGAGATCAGGTGCATGTGGAACAGAATGCACGAGTGTTTCCAAAAGTTGTAGACGCAATGAAAAGAAATAAAGAAAATAAAGAAACCCAACCTTCTTGTCACAGTCCACAAATGGCACCAAGTGGTGCAATGCTGCAAAATGTTTCACAATTTATTACATACTCTGCATCCAGGACCAGACTTACATTCTGGACAATAGTCTTCAGAACATTCACTGAATTAATGAATCTGTTTTGTGAGAGAGTACTTTGGAACCATTTTAAAAGAAGACATTTCTCAATAGCGTACACTACTGCTTTTGTTTTTGTGCTAGATCTTCAAAGATTTCAAATAGCAAAAAGTCAGAAATCTGTAAATAAATACAATAAATGTTAGATGTGATCAAAATGATGAGCAAAGCTGAAGATGAGTCTAAAATGACAAAGAAAGCTGTTTAGCCTTGAGAATAAAGTTGTTATAATAATACAATCCAGAATTTGTTATATTTGTAGTGGCTGGTAGTGAGTGACACGCTGGAGTTAAATTCCTCATCAGTTTAAGCCCACCAGGCTCCACCAGTAATCTTCCCTGGGCAGGAATCATGATGGTACACTCACCTACATCTGTAACATGACTCAGTTGTAAGTTGCTCTGGACTAAAACATTAGCCATATGACAAAAAGAGAGAGCTTGTTGAAGATTACCGATTACTACAATATAGAGCTCGCAGTACATCAACATCTTTGAAATGACTGAAATCTTCACTGCAAAAGTTAATATTGAATATAAAGTCTCATAATGCATATAACACGCAATTCAAGGTTTTTGAACAGTGATGTATGAAAATATGAAAGATGTCTTCAAGTTATTCATCAAAATATATGGTTCAAGTTTAGAACCTTTTATTCCCAGGCTGACCCACTCCTTGATACTGCTTTATACAATAGGAGTGTAGGCCCACTGATGCTTATCCCTAAACTTATTATAAGGCCGGGGACAGACACAGACACAACAGTTATTCTCTGTGGATAAGTTTTCGAGCAGAGGAACTTGTCTGATTGGGTGGAAGACTTACTTAACTCAGGCACTGTCGTCTATCTTTGGCAATGCAGAGATCCAGGGGACTACCCTGCGAGTGAGCTGTGCATTTCAAACACAATCCTCCGAACTCTGGAAAGACTCTAAGCACAGGACGGCAAGCGAATAGCATACAATCTGGTATAGGTTCTCTCTAAAGGAATATGATTTATCATACATGTCATCCCGGAGGTGCGCAGGTTCCGAGTCATGTGTCTCCAACATAGCGATTCTATATTATTTTTGGTTTCAGCTGAAACCCTTGATGGAAATGGCACAGTGCATGTGTGCATGGGTCTCATGGCCCCTCAGAATGCTGGAGAACCTAGTTGCAAACACCAGCTTACAAAGCTGTGTGTGTACGTGTGGGCACTTGTGTGTTTAGTGCATGGGGGGTGCAATTCTCAGCGAGGCTACAGCGGCGCAGGGTGACTTTAATGATTAACGATAGTCCTCTGTTGGACCTCTCTGTGAGACCAGAACTCTATCATCCTCCTTCTGGAATTAGACAAAGCATCGCGCCACGTTTAATGACAACCTCCTCTGATTGATGCGCCGTTCACACCCAGAAACAAAGTGCAAGACGCACTATTTAAACAGACAGCTTAGCCACATGGGGAGGAGGGCCTTCAGGGCTGGGGTTTGAAGCTTTGGACAGCTCTCTCTCTCTCTCTCTCTCTCTCTCTCTCTCTCTCTCTCTCTTTCTCTCTCTCTCCACCATGTGAAGAAACAGTGATCCCCTCAGTAGCCGGAGGAAACGCTGCCTATAGCAGGACCTCGGGGTGGGAGGTAAGACGCAGAGAGATGTTATGTTTATTTCATCGCACCATTCTACCGTCGCTCCAGAAGTGTCTTGATATGCTCTGACAGCTTAAAGGTACCTTGAAGTCCACGGGTGTCTCAAACGAGGGAAAAAGTTCAATGCAGACTCAAAGTGCTTGCGCCATGTCTGAGAACAGTGAAAAGCCACAGAACTGCGGAGATCAAAATCCCTGAGATACAGATGAGCAAGGCTCAGCGTGCCTATAACCACAATGATGAGACGGCCCTGAGCCTCGCTGGTTGAGTAAACGCTGCACGCCCCGTTCCGTCTGAGATAGCAGGCAGGCGTCACCCTGCGGATTGATGCTCTCGTGTTGACGCCGCTCTGGCTGACTGACAGCACGACACGCGCGCATTACACATATGGGCCGCGGGAAAACACTCACAAATGAAGCAAATGAGGGCTCTTCGCTGCAGTGCTGCTTTGACGAGCCTTGACAGTAGCAGGCGTTTGAATGGCACACTGCTTCACACCTCTGAGTCACACGGCGCACCATGCATGGGAGCTCGTTTCATTACTGCAGAATAGAGTGCTATTCATTTACGTACATATTTTCCCATGTATTAGTATATTTAATAATATCTGTGTAAATATTGCCATTGTCATTTAGCATATTGTACTAATTTCTACTGCTAATTTCTATCTACTGCTAATTTCTGCTTATCTATCTAGTATTGTGAAAGAGTAGATATATGTGCAAAATAGATTGTGGGGGGTGGGGGGGGCTTTCAATACATATAGTAACTATAAAGATAAACATGAGCATGACAATAAAAAAGAGAAAGAGTCAAAATATCAGACAAAATGGACAAAAAGAGAAATACTGCAAGAATTTGCAATGAATAAAGTCATACCATGCACTGTAGGTTTCTGGATTAATGGATTAAGATCAACCCTAGACTAAGTTGCAAAGTCACACTTTTATTATAACAGGTTCAGCCATTTCCAATCTTATTTAGAAGTATACTAGAGATAATGAGATATTAGCTACAGGTGTGTGTGATCGTAAGTGCAGACCTAAGCTGGAGACAGAGATGGAGAGAGTCCATTTGCTGTCCCCACTTAGGGAATCACAATGACAGCTGGAGAGCTTTTCACATCTCTGAAATTGAGTTGTCATTCTGTAATCCCCATCATGTCCTTGCTAAGAACTTCAAGTTTAAGTCGAATTCTTAGTCAAAAAATGACTGGAGTTTGATAATAAAAAAAAATCACTGCTATTTGCCTACCAAAAATGTTCCAAATCCCACATGTTTTGCTGTGTGTACTTTACCATATCCCAGATATCATTGGACCCTTAATTTATGGCGACAGAGATTAAAAATATGAACACTGCTAACACTGAACTAACATCATAAAACTGATTATCACAACAAAAGCTGTTTTATCTTTAGTAGTCCAGCAGTTTACATACTGCAGAGCTTTAAAAAAGTTTCACATAATGTCATTTGAAGCGCACAAGAGAGTCATCTTGCAAAGAATGTGGAAATTGAATCATTTTTTCATACATTTCCCAGTATGACCATGACACTGCCTATAAAACAATGCACCTTAAAACCTACCTCAGTGAAAAAAAAACATCTTGTCATTATAAGTGATGATGAAGTTTTAATGTCTTGAGAGAGATACAGAGAGAATGGAGGAGGGTAGAGGTGAAAGACAGAGAATCAGGGATAAGAAGCAAAAGAACATGGTGCACATCTTAACAGAGGCCCAGCGAATACAACATAAAAAGCATGTTGCATATAAAATAACATTCTCCTCTCAGCACATCCTTCAGAGCGTGTCCCCTCTCTCTGTGGACCGCTATCAGGAGAACTCTTCACAGCACAGCTGTCATTTCAGCCCCTGGATGCTTACAATGGGGGTCAGTCATGCAATTAAAGCTTCCTCAAAATTTCACATCCCTTAAAGTCATCTGAAAAAGGAGAGAGGATGGAAATGTAAAAATGAGGGATGAGAAATTGAGCTTGGCTCGTCCCCCCTGAGAGTGAGCGAAATTGTTCTTGGGTCTTTTCTTTTCTCTGAGGACTACCTGCAGTTCCTCGGTGTCTGAGAAGCTGCTTTTTCCACATGCGCACACTGTTGGTTTCGAGCTGTTTTGTATGGATGGAGTGCATTTGTCAATGCCAGATTACTACAGGCTGCACAATGAGGTGGAATTACACCCCTGTCTCTCAGCACACAGTCAATGAGGCCAGCTGAGGGGGAAAAAAGGAACACAATACCAGACTATTAATGCAGGAGATTTCACTGCAGAGATTTCAATAGGGCTGGCGTAATAGAACAAAACCTCCAGTGTTTGATCTGTGAATTAGCACAATAAGCTGAAAGATGAGTCTCGGTCGATGTAGGTCACATAAGCAGACAGCCCAGCACTCTACAAGTGAAATGCTTCCTCACCTATATTTGCTCTCCCTATTAATTTATGTTAGAGGGATAAGTGTACTGCTGATAATTAACGCAGATGGGGAGCCGGTTGTGTAATATTACACAGAACAAAGGCTTTTAATCTGCCCGTCAGAGGTTTAGGGACATACATTGAATCTGTTATTATTTCACCTTTTAAATGGAAATGGTGTGTTTAAATCTGGCAGTTTTCATCCATCTATGTGTGGAAAAGTATAGACGTGGCTCTGTGATTCAACGACATCCAAACAAAAAGGCTAATTGTTTTCTTGTATATCCATTTCATTTCATAGTCATACATGTGTGACCCACAATCTTTAGCAATTAAAGTAATAAAAAAGTAAAGTTTTGGCAATAAAAGCAGCTGGTGGGCTACAAGTGATAGCCTTGCCCCTGCAATCAGAAGATTGTGGGTCTGATTCCTAACACTCAGTGTCATCACTAAGGATCTTTTGAGCAAGGTACTGTCCCTGCACACTGCTCCCCGGGCGCCCCTTGCTGGTTGCAGCCCCCTGCTTCACTTGGTGAATGGGTTTAAATCAGAGGAAGAATTTCACACCGTTCACACTGTGCTGTGGTACACTTTTACTTAAAAATAAATAAAGCCCCCCAAACTCTTAACTAAGAAATTTACGATCACAGTCTTGCGTTTTGGATGTCAAGATAGCAATCCTATGAAAGAAGCATATTATACCAAAATCCCAACCACAAAAAGCAAGTAGGCACCAAAAATGTGAAACAAAATATAAATGTCATTAACCATACGCTTCATATCAAGAGGGTCATATCAAGAACTTTTGAGCAGAGACAGGTTTGGATAAGGGGCACATATTTAGCTCAAGCTGATGTTATTTTTTAATTGGCTTTTTATGGCTACCACACACCAGCCAAGAAGCCACCCAGCAAAAAAAAAAAATTAGCAAGTATTTTTTTCCCACTTAAGTGAAAAATAACAGTAAAAACCAAATGATACTCGGAAAAGTTCTAAAGAAAAAGTGCAATATTGTTTAGGCAGTGTGCATATGTGCCGTTCAAAAGTCTGCCGTGAGAAGCTAATGGCACAGTGCACAGTCACAAATCATGTGCTCCAATGGGCCTTGGCGGTCATAAACCGAGTGGCATATGACACGCCTCAAAAGGCCTTGCTGCAAATGGAAAAGAGAGAGGACAGAACGAGTTAGCCAAGCTTAGCTTAACAGAGCCTCACTGCCACACATAAGAGACAGCAACTGTGACCCTGATCCCAACCCGCCAGTTCTCCTGCCGTAGGGGGAGCGAGGTGTGGAGAGGAAGGCAGAGACTGTGGACTGACTGTGGACTCGGTTCAGAGAGCTGTCCCCCTCCTTCCCCCGCCCTCGTGCTTCTTAGAGTAGCGGAACCAGAACTGAGAGGGATGCTCCATCCATCACAATGACATCGCTCGCTCATAATGCGCTGACAACGACACTACTAGAATCGCTGCACCTCTGCTTCTGCCAAACAGCACAAACGTACACTACCACTGGATGTTATATACTCACTGGCCACTTTATAAGAAACCTCAAGTCTATACTGGCCGCTTTATGAGATCCACCTACTTTTTAATTCCACTAAGTAGATGTGCAATTACAGACTGTAGCCCATCTGGCGCTGTACAGTTCATCAGCTCCCATCTACTCCATTCATCCATGGCCAATTTCTGACCCACAGTTGACCAGATATAACACAGCAGTACAGTATGTGGAACTGGTTTTAGTGCATCACACAACGGGGGAATTTTACACACATCAGTGTCACCATTAGGTTGAGAGTAGTCCACCACCCAAAAATATCCCACCAGCTCTCGTGACAAAAACTGCAGCTTTCTATGGACAAAAACTGACCATGAATGAATGGTCAGGGGATGGCTCAGATGATGGATTGTCCATCAATAGATGAGCTCCAGTCGCTAACTTTACAAGGTGTGCAAGGTAGGGGTTTCGAATGCAGTTCCAGTTAGTGTTCCATTATCGCTCCACTGACCTTTGCTTTATTGATATTTCAGAAGCATGCAAATATGTGTCTAACTAACCACTGAGGGTCAGATATTGTTAGCCCCTCCATTTCCTGTTCCCTGATCCTGTCAGTATACATTCAGGAATCAGTAAAAAGGAGGCTCCAACCAAGAGAACATGTTTTTAAATCATAAAATCGTATCTACTCCTAATGTGACAAAATATTTTCAGGAGTTGTTGAGCAAAATGCTGTTTAAAAGGAGACTTTCAAACTTAAAACTGTTTAAAAAGACACTTATATCTCCATGGTTTTAATCAGATCAGCTGGTATAGGAACTCGGCACTCCTTACATCACGAGCCATGTGTTGAAACACTGGCGAAAGAGCACTTTCCACCACCAATCATCAACATAGCAGCTTCAGCTATGGTACGATCAGTGGGGTCTTTCTCCAAACCAGGCCTGATGGAACATCAGTGGAAATGGTAGGATGACAAAGGCAGGCAGGGAAGACGGCATCCCCCCTGGTGGCACATATGAGTAGTAACAAAATTTCTCTACATGCATTGGGATTTCAAGACCCCTTCAATCTTCCATTTAAAAAAAAAAAAAAAAAGTTATCCATTCTTTTGAATTTTATGGATAAAATGTAATGTGACAAATTTTATTTTGGAAAAAGGTTTCTTTAAAGACAGTTTTGATCTTTTTCTGAGGAGGTATTATTTTATTTAAACATGATGGACAACACCCCAACCACAGTGGTTCTCAGTTGCTCACCCACAGTATTGTATTGTGTATCGTGTATTGTGCAACCCACCACCTCAACTTGGCACACAATGCTCTCAAACATATAACTGGATAACTACCACCACCAAGGGACTTCGTGTCAGAGCTGGCAGCATTCCCCATTCTCGCTTTCACTAGTGGTAAAAAAGAAAAACCAACATGTAGTCCCTGTATGCTGCCCACCTCTCAAACCTGACAGAGAATGAAAATTATGCAGCCTCTCAACATGCCTCCTTGGTTTATCCGGATCTAAGTCCTTCACCCATCTCAATAGTATTTGGGTTGTTAAATGTGAGATCACTGGCTGCAGGGATGTTAGATCTATTCATGCTTACTGAGACTTTCTTAAGCTCAAGAGACTCTGAATGAACATGGCTTAACTATTGACAGTGATCTTTGTGAGTCTAGCTTAGGTGTGTCTGACCACAAAGTCATTATTTTTCAACCCCATGTTCCCGTCCTATTTCTTCCAAGATGGCTACATCTGTTTCCCCAATACAATCATTGCTAGCAGATTTCATGAGACCATTCTTTCCCCACTGCATCTGCACATAGCAACAACCAAAACCTTAAACAATACATGCAGTTGACTCCATAGCACCTGTGACATTTTGTAAATTCAAGTTAACACACAGCATGCCTTGGCTGATTAAAATACAAGAAAGAAAAGACAGGCAAACTGCACATTTTGAAAGATTGAATGTCTGTCTGCTAAAAATCAGTAAAAGAAGCCAGGTCCTCCCATCCAACATTATTATAATAAACTGTCATAACAACAGAATTCTATTCAAAACCAGTGAATTTGTAATTATTAATTACCCTTTCTAATTAACCACCCATTTCCTCTCATTAACGTGACAAACGACTTTTTGGCCACTGCTGATGCTGGTGATTGTTCTATTTTAATTCTTGTTGATTTCAGCTCTACATTTGGCACTGTTGGTTGACAGCAGGGATTCTTTTCTAGACTGGTATAAATCATGTTTCTTTTCCAAATAGAACTTTCCCAGTAGTCATGGGAAATGCTATTTCTTCTGTGACCCCTCTATCCTGTGGTGTTCCCCAAGGCTCTGTCATTGGCACCTTATTGTTGTGAGTATATATACTTCCACTAGAACATTTCACAAATAAACACAAAATCCAGTACCATTGTTAAGCAGATTACCCACAAATCTATATCCCATTAAAACAGTGAAGAAGGCAATCTTTTTTATTTTGTCTGGCAGAAATAAAATGCTGGATTTTCCCAAAACCTTTTGCAGCTCAGTGAAAATAAATCAGAAATAATTATCTCTAGTCCACTGTAATCCAACCCCATTTTATATAAGCATCTTGGATCCCTGTCTGCAAATATCAAACCTGCTGCCAAAAAAACAGAGGGTAATGTTTGTCAGTGACCTTTCATTCACAAATCACTAAAGTGGTGAAATCATGTTGTTTTTATTCAGTTGCATAACATCTCAAAATTCAGGTCATTTCTCACTTGACCTGATGGTCTGGAGACGTCAACCCATGCTTATTTCCCCATCTAGATTAGATTACTATCCTCAGGGTATGTACTCTGGGTTAAACCAAACAAACATCTTACGCCTTCACTTGGTATAAAGTGCCCTCGGTTACCAGTAAGCTTTTAAAATATTTTAATATTTTACTGATCACATTTTCAGCACTTCATGGTTTGGCTCCCAGCTACATTGTCGAATTGCTGTCCTTCTACGAGCCAGTGCACAGCCGCAGATCCTCAGTTCAAGACTAAAGGTGTTTTCGATGAAATAACGAAAAACAGGTTTCAAAATACCAGGAAATAATAAAAAGATTGTATGATACCATCTGCAATTTGTACAGCAGTTTCAAAACAAACACATATGCACACAAACCTCTTTAGTGGACACTCCTAATACCTCTTTAATGGGCCCTCATATGAACCAATACCTTGTGAACGAGACCACAGAATCCAATATTGCTGCCTGCGTATTTCTTCCCCCTCGTTCATTTCCACTGGCATTAACGCGGAGAAACCAAAGCACTAACGAAAACTGAAAGGCAGTCTTGGCACAAACACAGAAACAGGACCGTATTTATTATTCAGAGAGGCCCAGGATCTATTGATTGCAGAAGTACAGTCCAAATTGAGAGTGAGATAGAAGGCGTGTAAGTGTGAGGGTGCACTTAGAAGTACATCAAACCTGTCTTTCCCTGCCTGTAATTGCATGGCACTGTCTTTGCCACAGGCTCTCTCAAACTGATCCGCAGTCAAGGTGTCAGCCATTTTGAAGTAATATGAGCGGGCAAATTAATTAGGGCTCTATGGAGAAGAGAACGCTCTGTCTGGGAGAAGACCTACCACAGCCATTAGAATCTTTATAGACAAAAGAGGGATGATTGCGAGAAATGATACCAGGTGCACACACTTTCCTGAGCCTGTCAAATGGGCTTTCATTGTATACTACGAGTCAGTGAGTCGAACAAAATGGATCTACTTTTACAGTAAGACAACTACCTTGGACTTGAACCAGGATCCAATTTCTAATTCGAAATGTCATTTTAGCTGCTAATGGCATGAGTGCCTTCATGACAACAGAAAAAAAGGACATTTTTTCCCAGGCTTTTTATAATTACAAGGGAAGCAAGTGACTTAACAGAAGATGATCTCAAGGTCAGATCACTTTGATGAGAGATGCAGAGCTATAACTAGACATGACATTCAAATCAAACTGTGGGAGAAGATATCTGCATACGCAAACCTTCATAATCAATCCACAAAGACTAATCCTCATTGTCTACACAATGTATTCTGAATATTAATATACTTTCCAAACACATCACGGTATAATTGTATTGGATGATATTTGCATCCGAGCTGAATTGCTTTGAAATCTGCATTAATAAAGTTAATGAACCTCTGCTTCTCAAGTACTGGTGCACTGTTAAGACAAACAGCTTTTGTACAGGTATACTGCTGTTCCTCATGGTACAAACAATGTGAATGTACCTTCAAGGGTCACAGGGTGTAATTGTGTATCTAAAATGAGCATTTCCCAGGAAAAATAAAAAGTCTGAAGCCAACTCGAGATGTAGAAAGAGAGTGAAACTACATATGTAACTACAGCGGAATATGACACCAATCTGTTTCATAACTAGATACTGAAGACACTTTAAGAGTACTACCTCAGTGACATGACTGGTACCACCCTCTGAAGGGGCTCGTTTCACCTAGGAATCTTATTGGATTTGGTTCTGTTCTGCTTCCCTCGAAATTCTACCAAAAGGGATTATATACAGTGAGGATTTAATGCACCTTTTTGTTCTTTCTTGAATTGTATCACAGCACATTGTGTTCTATCAAACATTTTGTCTCGGGTAGTGTCTTATCTTGGGTCTAACATTATATGTTGAAATGGGCAACATTAAAATATTAACAGAAGTGACAATCTGGTCATACGGGAACATACCACAGCACACAGTGTGAACAGCACAAAATACTTCCTCTGCATTTAACCCATTCACCAAGTGAAGCAGGGGGCAGCCAGGAACACGGCTCCCAGGGAGCAGTGTGTGGGGATGGTAACTTGCTCAGGGTACCTCAGAGGTGCCTAGTAGTCTTGGAAATCGAACCCGGACTTTCTGATCACAGGGCGAATGCCTTAACCACTAGGCCACCAGCCGCCCCACCAGCCATTCTCTTTGGTCCCACTTTATTTTGAGTGCGGCCTTCAAATTAGACAGAGAAGTTATCAAGCTGGAGAAGCTACGGTGATCATTAGCACCATTAATTCAATTCAATTCAATTTTATTCATATAGCGTTTTTAACAATGGTCATTGTCACAAAGCAGCTTTACAAAATGAAATAAATGTGTGTGTATGAATGTGTGTGAATGAAATGCCTCTGATGAGCAAGCCAAGGGTGACGGCGACAGTGGCAAGGAAAAACTCCCTAAGATGGCGATAGGAAGAAATCTTGAGAGGAACCAGACTCAATCAGGGAACCCATCCTCATTTGGGTGATAACAGATACAGATTATATAACATCATGTGTGATCTGTAGCTGAAGGTTCAATATGACAGAGGTGTTGTTTTTTTTGTTTTTGTGTTTTTCTTTTTTAGGTTTTAGGCTTAATATTTAAACTCGGAGCTGGGTATATGTTTAGTTTTAGGGATATATTTAACAGAATCTATTACTATTTAGGTTAAATGCTCAATTCCAGTCATTAGATATTTAGGTGAAAGTAAGTTAAACAGCTAGAAAGGAAACCCATTCAGTCTAAAAAGTAATAATACATGTACTCTTTTATTAACGGACACTAAAGCTAAAAATGAGTGTGTTTGTACTTACATTTTTACCTACATATCAGTATAGACTATGGCATGACAGTGCACCCATTACCGATGCTGAAAGCTATCCTAGACATTCACATTCTTCATACTATGCCCTCATGGGAATCATGGAATTAATTCTCATTCTCATTGATAGGCTTCGAACATTAGTCACTGGATAATTTGTATACTTCTGTCTAATTACAGGCTCACTTCTTCCTTTTACTCATTATTCATTATTCTCTATTATATGTTCATCATTCACTGCTGTTTATTCATTAGTCAGTTCCTCATTCCTTATTCATATTGTTCTCGATGTGTTCATATTTTGCTACCCAGTGTTGATTAGAATAGAATAGTCTTCCTCTCCAGGTTTCTTCTCTCGCCCTGAGGGATTTGTTTCTTGTCACTGTCACCTTTAGCTTGCTGTAGGTGCTTGGAGCTGCACTGTAATTAAAGCACTTCACACAAGAAGAGCATCTTAAAGAAAGCCATTATTCAAACATGCTTACCGTCCTGTGAAAAGAAATACATATTTCACAACATGAGATATGCTTTTATGTGCTTTGTATGTGATAATATGTGTTACAGCAATGGATATTTTTGTCTGATATCAGATCCAGCATTTTCTACCGAAATAGTCCTTACACCTATTTTTGGTTTTTTTTCCAAGGTTCGCTATAAAGCATCCCATCTTGTCTTGCATGATCTACCTGGATCTGTCTTTGTTTCAGATGGGAAAGTGTGCTTGTGTGTGTATTTATACACACACAAACACACACACACACACACACACACACAAACACACACACACACACACACACCCCCCCTTCTGAAACAAAGACAGATCCAGGTAGAACATGCAAGACAAGATGGGAGGCTTTATAGTGGAATCTCGAAAGGCATCAAAGAGTGATTAATATAATCGCTGACTCACAAGCTCGGAATGAAGCCATAAGGAGATCTTGCTGCTTCTGCTTACAAGTCGATGGTTCCGTATCAACATCAACATCACCCACTTGCCAATTAGCCTCATTGACTCTGGGATGAAATCAAAGTTGTGGCATGGCGTGCCTCAGCAGCCTTTGAACAACAGAAGGTAAACAGCAGCACAAGGTCGGGCTCGCACGCTCCGCAAAACACGGGTAACGCTTTATTTATTTATTTTCCTCCATTGGTTGAAAATAAGTTGGAACACGAGTCTGCGGTTTGTGGATTTTATCCTCTTCTGTCAACACACTCTTAAAGGAATGCACACCTGGGATTTGTGCGTGTGGCTCAGTTGCTTGTCATTGCTTTCTAGTGTGAGAACTCCTGATCAAGAGACGACTGTTCCAACAAGCAGCAAGCTCTAGCTGTTTGGACCTATAAAAACGTAACTAATTATCCAAATGAAGGCCCTGAAGCCCATGCCCACGATTAGATCCAATGCTAGGGTGTAGGACGGTGGCAACAAAATAAGGGTTAGGGTTTTAGGGTTAGTTTACAGATCACTGCAGATGGATAAATATTTCAGATTGCGAAAGATTCCAAAGATTTTTTAAACAAATATCTACTCCCATCGCTGCAGTAGCCAAAACAGCTTTGCTCCTCCAACATTAAAAGGCTAAGAGACCTTGGTTTGGGTTTGTGCGCTCTGTGTTCAGTTGCCATATTTATGGCAATGATTTATATTCAAATGATCAGAAATTACTGGGCGGCCTGGCTGGCTTCACCACACATTCCACTGAGGCCTAATTAGGGGAAAAAAAGGAAAAAAAAGAAAAATCCAATATATTGCCCAAAAACACTCTCCAAAATAATTCCAGACTATTTCCCAAATGCTTAATTCATCAAACTTTTATGCTGGCTCGCATCAGCTGTGGGTTTTTGGCCTTTTCAAAGTCTTTGTGAGGAGAGGAGATGGCCACAGCTCAGTGACATCAACGCTGGCACCACCACTCTTCACCTCCCCATACGCCCACCACCGCAGAAACACTGCAGTGGGTCAAGCCAAGCTGTGTGAAAACTAAACTGTGCATGTGTGTGTGAACTTGATAATAAACTTTATCAATGCTGTTGATCGCCTGTGTTGCCCGATAACCTGGCTGTCGGCATGGAGGTGGCCAGATTAGACATTCTGGAATGGGGCTCGGTTGGCGTTGACCTGATTAAGGGCAGGATTTGAATATCAGATTTTCAGTTGACATGGCCTAAAGTCTCGGTGGTCCTCCTCTCTCCTGTCAGACTTGGACCACACTGGCACGCTGCCTAAAGCTGAGCACAACCTTATTCACAGCAAAAATGCCACAGTCACATTTCATCAGTTCTGGCCCAAGCAATCAGAAACTCATATCTCGGTGCTTATAAATCAAGCTGTGATGGTAACAGTGGTAAGAGTGGAACCAGAAAGGGTAGCCAGAACCAAGCCTGGAGGGAACCCTCCAAAAAAATACATAAAATCCTCAAACTCTGTTTAATACTTTACAAATACCATTTGACCAAGACTGTAGACCAGCTACTTTTAAATCCCATTTGCCTGGGCAATTACAGATTAGTGATATGTAAGCCCAAAAATCAAGCTGTGAGTAAAACTGCTTGTGATCTCAAGACTTCACTAACACCACAGAAGGCCAACAAAACAAAAAGCCTGAGCCACACCAGAGAGTGGACTATTTAGAAGCTAAGCTACTGAGGTAAAATGCTTGCATGTTACTCTATAAGGAGCCATTATAGATGCTAGATTTCTCTGTAATGCCATTTAATAATTGCATCTGATCATTTATTGATAATAATCTGCAAACACCAGAGGAAAAGAAGGACAATCCGCCTTTGCTGCCAGTACCAGAACCATGAGAAATTGCAAATATCTCAAGTAGGTGCCACAACAGAAACTTACAGCAAACTGGAGATGACTTAGCTTACCTTGCCGCACGTCCCTGGGTGCTATGGCGATGGCATTCTTGGAATGCAGCTGGGTAACACAGCAGTCGTCTGTTGGAGGCAGCAGCACGCTGGAGCTGGGGTCCAGAGAGTGGTTGTGAGGAGTGGCGGGTAAAAGTGGAACAGGTGGGCCAGCATTGGGACACACGCAGCCCGTCTGGGTGATACTGCAACCCACGCTGTCCCGGGCGGAGCCCCAGCCGGAACGCAGGCATTCCTCAAACCAGCGGCACAGCACTCCACAAGTGAACTGGCTGGAGTTCTCATTGTTGATCAGCAACACTTCCACTAGCCTGAAGTCCAAAGTCTCAGCGGACAGAGGCGACTTCGCTTCTGCTGATTTCTCTTCACCCTCTTCAGAATCTCGGCCCGAGTGAGCACTGAGGCACAGCTGCACAAAGTTCTTGTCAAACTGCAGGAAGGTGTGAGGGCCAGGGACCATACACAACTCCACAGCCTCCGGATCGAGGGGCTGCTGGGGTGGGCCGCACGTTTGGTTGGCCAGGTAGTGGTCCAGAGGAAGGACGAGTGGAGAAAAGGCCAGGCACACCCCGGCGTGCCGATTAAAGCGGAAATAGAGGGAGTACTTGGTGGGGTCGGGGTTCTCCACAGTCCAGGAGCAGCCAGAGGCCAGGGTCAGGGGGCTGGGGAAGAGGTCCCTGAGCGAGAAGGAGCCGTACAGGACCCCCGCCACCAGAGAGGAGCAGGGGGCGCCCTGGCCCAGTGGCTCCACAGCCCAGGCCAGCGCGAGAAGGGATGACAGCACAGACAGGCAGAGCTGACCAGCAGTGTTCATCCTATGTCATTTGTCCTGGAGAGAGAGAAGAACAACACTGGATGAGTGTTTTCAGTAGTTCTAGATTTTACTTGTTCCATGTATTCTTTCTTAAAAACACATTAGGTCCTGAAAAGAGCAAGATCAATATCTCTAAATTATTAAGCAAACAATCTAAAATGAGCTAAATGACCTTCTGACATTGGTACAACAAAGAGACCACAGGGTCATAAATTGTTCTTGGTTTAGATGTACGGGTCCTTTAATCAGTATAGAAACATTATCGATCTATCAAACTTCAAACAGTTCCTCATGCTCACATATGCCCTTTACGGAAACGATTCTTTTAAGATTCATCTCATAAAAGGGTCTTTAAGAAACCAAACCTGGTTCCTCTGTGGCATCACTTCAAAGAGCCCTTTTTGGCTCCTTTATTTTTAAGTAAGTGTAGGAAGAGCATCTTATATAACCAGGATTCACAAACCACCTTCCATCCCAAAAGTGCTACAAATACAACAGTTTAATCTTTTCCTCCCCTTAAAGAATATTGACGCTGCTGGCGTTAGCATGTCCATGGCTTGATGTGAAATGTCTTATTTTCAGTTAAGGGAGAAGGAGCTGTAAGTCTCTCAGGCAGAAAACTAAGACAGGAAAGTTGGGAAACTTTGTTACTTGAGTATCTGATTCATTAAGAGATTTACATTGCTAATCCTCCTTAATCTGTCCTGTGGAGAAACGGAGGGAAGCGCTTTGTTTAATATTAATTTCATGAGTAAACAGCCTCATGGCCAGACGGAGGGGGCTGCAGAAAGCAGGGATGAGAGAGAAGATGCTGGAGAAGAGCGAGGATAAGCAGAGAAAGACAGAGAGGAAGAGCGCGTGGGAGGGAGATGTGTGTCACAAATCCAACCACTTTAGCGCTTTGACAGTGTTAATGAAGCAGAGAGTTTTTCTGTAAATCAGCCTCCTCCCTCCCTCTCTCTCTCTCTCTCTCTCTCTCTCTCTCTTTCTCTCCACCACCAGACAGCTTCCCCATCCATTCATTTCCCCCCAGCTGCATGCCCAGTCCTAATTCAGCTCCTATGCCTCTGCCTTCACTCTTCATTCAGCCCTGACGCACACTCACGCCAGCCTCTCTCCCTTAATTACATATGGCCACTAAGCTGCATTAGCAGGCCCCAAGCCACTGTGTCAGCTCCAGCGCCACATTCTTCCATTTCTCTCCATCTCTCTGTCACTTCGTGCCATTTTTCACCCTCCCCAGCTTTCCATATGTCCCACCCTGGATCGATAGATGAATGTGCATGACTTTGACTTTTTTTTCCCCCTTCCCCAGCCCTCCTCTAGCTTGTTTGTCATTCCACCTCACCCTCCCTCGCTTTTCTTCCCTCTCAATCACTCTCGTGCTGTGACTGCCACCACCGTCTCCTCCTTTCTTTGCTCTCTCTGTTTCCTGCTCTCTCTCTTTTTATTCCTTTCTCCCTCTCTCTCTCTCTCTCTCTCTCTCTCTTTCTCTCTCTCTCTCACTGCAGCCTGGCAAATCAGCCAGTAGCTATGGATCTTTTTGAGTGAGAGTCAAAGACCTATGCGCTTTGGCATCTTCCATGTTCATGCACGAGTGCACACACGCACACACGCACGCACGCACGCACACACACACACACACACACACACACACACACACACACACACACACACAC
>JBBPDE010196816.1:0-17011 GCA_037974605.1 Nannopetersius ansorgii
GTGTGTGTGTGTGTGTGTGTGTGTGTGTGTGTGTGTGTGTGTGTGTGTGTGTGTGTGTGTGTGTGTGTGCGCAGAGCTCCACCCTAAAGGAAGGCCTGCCTGACCCCAACAAGACCCCGACCCAGCGAGCCCCTCCTCAAGGTTGTTTGCAGTACATTCTTGACTGTAATGGAGTTGCTGTAGGAGCAAAACAAGTCCAGGCAAAGTGATTTCGTCCTCCAGGCCAGGCAGACGTTTCAGCTGCAGTGAGAAATGAATATTAGTCGATGGATGGCGTTAAAGGTTCTCCTCAGTAGACCTCGTCCCTATGCGGCGTTCAAATACATTATCCATACAGCTCCAGAAAAAAATAAGAGTCCACTGCAATTTATTTTTAAATCAGCATCTCTATGAGTGACAACAATTCCATGCCAGTGTCTGTTAAATTCCTACACAAACACCCCATTCTGCTTCATGAGGTACTGATTAGTGATCAGCTGAATCACATCTTATTTAATGAGGAAAAGTATAAAAGCACTGCTGTATTCGACACTCTCCTCTCACAGCGAGACCAGTTGGATGGTCAAACACTACTTGAAGGCAATTACAGTGCTGCCATTTTGTTTAAGAGATTTGTTTTCTTTAAATGATTCAAGTTCTGTAAACGCTGCATAATTTCTCTTGTTTTGATGTTTTGCCATTTCCTTTAAAATTATGTTTTAAAGACCAATATTTTTATTTGGAAATTAAGATAAAGCAGTTCTTTAAAACTAAAGAAATCTGTTAAGTTCAATACTCGCACCTATAAAAGACAAAACCTAAGAAACAGAATATGTTTGCAGTGGGCTCTTATCTTTTCCAGAGCTTTATATTTGTTGTTGTTTTGGTTTGCTTATGAAGACTTCCTTGGTTTTCTTGCATTTCCAAGGCCACTCTTGAAGGTTTACATGCAAATTGTGGCTATGCGAAGACCTGTGCTGCTCTGTCCCCTCTGGCCACATGTGCAGTACCGTGCGAAAGTCTTAGGCACTGATGCAAAGACATTTATCTCAGCATAAAATGTCTTTCTGCCTGCAAAGTGAGCATTACAATAAATACAAACAAACAGTAAAATAAAGCAGTAAAAGTGTGAGGATTTGTTCTGTTTGTAAAATGTAGTTGATATTGGGCTCTGTAACGCTGCTTTGTGACAACATTAGTTGTAAAAAGTGCTTTATAAATAAAACAGAACCATTGTTTGGGTTTGTGAAACTCCATCAGCAGCTCCTGACTGAATTTAATGAAGGACTGATTGAGTCAAACCAAGCTTCTGATGGAAACTACATTAATACTTCCAGTAATAAAAAAAAAGTACTTCCAGTAATACTGTAATACTGTAACTTCCACAAGAAACACATTAATATACTGAACATAAAATCATTATTTACTGTAGAATGCTATCAGTATTTATTCATTTTATTTATAGATTCATATTCATATTAATGTGAATAAAGACACTGCTCATTTGAACAATTTTAAATATTAGGGGTTTAAGACTTTTGCACGGTACTGTAGCTTCAGAGTTGTGTTTCTTTCTTGGTACTCTTTCATCTGTTGTGATTTTTCAGCAAGTTCCTCTTTGATTTAGTGGCTTCGGCAGATTTCCATAGTTTGTGTTGCTTCTGCATGTATGATAACGGGGAAACTGCGTTTAACGCACATGAGTGTCACGTTTTAAAGTGCAGTCTGTATTTCTACTCTAGATATTTTACAAGAATGCAGTTGTCTGGGGGTTTGAGCTGGAAGGAGGTGGTGTTAGAATCTCAATGTTGAGATTAGCTCTTGTTTTTGAGGTTGTTTGGTCTTGGTTTGAAGGATTTTGGGCCTTTTGTTTGTTTTTGCGATAGGCAGTAAAGAACATCTTCTGGTCTTCAGGTTCTGAGTGAAGCATTTTAAAGTGGATGGTTATTACATTCCAGACAAATAGTTGGATTTTATATATAAACTCAGTTTGTGTAGTCTTTGTGAATCTTATAGTGGCATTTTGAGGCAATATGAATCTTTTTTGGTGAATATTTTCAATACAAAGCTCAGTGGGAGGGGACTTTCAGCAATTACTGTTAATGACTGTCAGTAGTGACTGTCGAACGCCTACAGATGTGCTGTTGTGATTCACTCTCACGCAGCTGATGCAATTTATGTATACTGTTTTTTGTGAAAAGCCTTTAGGTTGATCTGTTGGCAATAAATTGGCCTTGAAAAAACACATGCAGGAAAAGCCCACAACAAAGAAGCTTCTGTGGTGATATTTCAGATTTTTCATTTTGGGGAATTTTTCTTGCTTTAAAAATCTATAAACTACAATGTAAACGTGTGTTATTAAAAATGCAGGAAAATAAATGTGCCTCTCCAGCATCGGAGAGTTTGTGTTGCATGTTTAGAGATGAACATTACTCTTGAGGACAGTTTGCATGAGGTTTTTAACCAAAGAATGGCCCGAGAAGGAATATTTTGTGAAAAATTACATTACATGTTGTTTGTGAATTTGCTTTTTTGCGACTCTGAAAAGACTGTCTATCTCTTTCCCATTCCAAAATGTTTGTGGTACAATGGAATAATCACTGTTTACATTTTTAACATGGTGTTTATAATGCTGTTTCTTTAAATCCAGTACTTGGGTTGGAGGTTTGGCTCTCTATAGTCCTTCCCCATCATGGTCCAAAGTAATAAAGCTCCCCTTTACAAGACCTACATGTTCTGTGTTCCTGTATCGTATTTTGTTTCCATCATTTCAAGTTCTTCCTCTTAGGCAGACATGCATCATGTCTGGGTGTCATGAATTTCTAGCATAAAACATGAGGGCTTAGGGCTGGGCGATATGGTCTATAAATAACATTGTGATATCAGGAGGCTGTATTTATACACAATATACATCATGATATTTCACTGCATGTTGTTCTATGTATGATTGTGTATAATTTGATTTTTCATGAATGCAAACTTTAACCCAGTCTCACCAATATGGTGACTCTATAGAAGCTATATATAGAACAAGCTGCAATACAGCAAGCATTTTTGATATATATCGCCCAGCCCTAAAAAGAAATGTGTTGATTAACAACAGTTTTATAGATACTACTCTATAAAACATGCCCAACTTTGCGTCATGCTGTTCAATACAATTATACAGTACTGTGCAAAAGTCAAAGGCACATGCAAAAATCCTATTTTAAAACCTGTAAATCTCAGTAGGTTGTGATGATATGTTCAGTATATCAATGTGCTCTTGTGGAAGTTCAGTATCACTGTAGTTTCCATCAGAAAGCTGGTTTGACTCAATCAGTCTTTTATTGAATTAAATGATGGAGTTTCACAAATCCAACAAACGTCTGGAGAAACCAAGGAGAAATCTAGAACCGAACCTGTGTTCTCTACCTTTACAAACAGAACAGATCTTGATACTTTCTTTTTTGTTTGTTTGGTGCCTAAGACTGTAGCACAATACTGTACATGTGGCAAATATGTTAATAAAATACATTTAAATTAGTCGGTCAAATTTGTTTAATTTGTGCATGTGTCCCTATCCTCATTAAACAACAATTGGAACATCACGACACATTGAGGACCTTACAAAGACCCTCTTACTTACTTTATTCCACATTTTAAGAAGTAGCATGTCTTTCCTTTGACTATGAGTTCACGCATGATCTCAATGAACCTGCCTTCACTTCTGATTTCATTTTGTCTTCTTGGTGGAATAATATTTCATGAGTGTATGAGAGTGTACCACTTGTACCTATACTTTGGCCAGATCTGGGGGTGCCTTGATTGATTAGAATGTAAAAGAAACTGGTGCTGGATTTAAAATGTTCTTCTTGGCATTGAATCACAATCAGTGTTGTAATGTGATTAGTCTCTTTTGTACTAAACCTAGGGGCCTCAGCGAAACCCCAAGAGTCACAGCCTAAGAGACAGGAACCTCCATCCGAGCCAGCCCCTGCCCCGGAACCTGTTCCAAAGGCAGCTCCCACCCCAACTCCTCCACCCACAACACAGCAGCCTAAGCCCCAGGGTCAGGCAACGCCTGCACCAGCTCCTGGGAAGCCGACGGAACTGCCCCCAAAACCCCAGCCTCCAAAGCCCCCAAAACCTGTGCCTCCAGTGCGACGAAACTCCAAGCCTCAGATCCAACCAAAGCCCCAGACCCCACCACTGGCCAAGGCCCATCCTAAGGCCCAGTCTGAGGGCTCAGATCCTTCCCAGGGTCAAGCCCAAACAGTTCCAGCCCCCACACAGGTACAGTCCCCAGCCAAAGCCCCTGCTAAGCCCCAGTCTCCTACCAAGGGCCAGTCCCCAGCTAAACCCCAACTGCAGCCCAAGCCTGTGCCTAAAGAGCAATCCCAGGTTGAAGCTGCAGCTCAGAGAACGGCTCCGGTCGAAGCAGCGCCCTCGGCTCCTGCCCCATCTGCCGGGCCTGGACCAGCCTCGGCCCCCACCCAGGCTCCTGTAGAGGAACAGCCTGCGCCTCAACAGAAGTCATCACATCCTTTCTTAAAGTAAGGGTTTCCTTTTCCCTTAATCTCACACAGTACATGTTAACCATTAGAGTGCGATTTGGACCAACATGATTTAGGTCTTAGAAACAAACGAAAGATCTTTGAACTTAGGAAAACTTTCAAGGTAGTCTCTGCCCAAGTGGGTGGGGAAAACCCACAGAGGGAGGTGGGAGCATGTAGGAGAACAAACACCAGTTTTAGACAAATTTTTATATTTATGGTAATTAGATTTTGCGGGGTTTTTTTCGTTTTAGAAAATGCAAGTGTCCAGTGGTTTATTTCAAATGTTTGGATAACCTCATCTTTCTCACCTCTTTTCCAGCAAATCCCAGTCCCTGACCAATGCCTTCAATGCCTTCGGGGAGACCTTCCGTTCCAGCAACGAGGATGAAGCCAAGGCAGAGACCATTCGAAACTTGCGGAAGTCTTTCGCCAGCCTGTTCTCTGACTAGTGACCGACCTGGGGCTCCAAGGTTGGCCACGGACTTGATTTGGTGAAAGCGTGTCCTGGTTTGAGGTTAACCCTATGTAGCTGTATACATTGTACCCTCCTCCCGACTGTAAATGTCTGAATGTCAATAAGCAAGTGGAGAGTGAAGTACAGTGATCGTTCCTGGCAAGGTGTGTGTGATCTGCACTGGTCTGAAACATTGCCATCTGTAAGAGGAGGAGGTCGTTCATGTTCAGATGTATGGTTCAGAAGAAACCTAAAGGCAATCGAGAGAGGTCGTCCATTATCCCCTTGATGTTGTAGCCTTATTGTGGAAGTGTGTTTAAGTTACCCAAAGACAAATACGTGTGAGTAGTTGCCCTTGTCTCTCCAGCGCAGTGGGTATGTATGTGTGTGTGTGTGCGTGTATCTAGTTGACATGTTGTAATTATTAGCCAACGAGACATTAGGTCCACATTACCTCGAGGAGAACTTTATACAAGCACTTTCCTACCCGAGATTCCTACAGTATGCAGTGCTTGGACTGGTCAGTTTCAATGCAGTAGTGGCATTTCAGTGGAATGCCTGGTGTTCTGTGGTGTGGCTTGAGTCCGACACATATCGACATGTCCAGTTATCCATCAGTGCCATGTAGTATCTTTACGTATTGTATCGTAGCGTACCGTACGTTCTGCATCTCAGGAGTTTAAGTTGTAACTCATTTATTTCTGGCGTCATATTGTTCAGGTTGTGTTCTCTTTGCTCACAGTAGTACTGCTTTGCATGACCCGGTGACGGTTGTTTTTTCTGTACAGGTGTCAATAAATATGTGGCGCTTCATTCCACTGATTTACTGGTGACCTTTATGTGGTTGTTGCTTATTGTATGTCCATTATTTGTTCATTTATCAGGTACATTTGCCAACAGCGACATGTGTGGTGCTGTGAAAAAGCCTTAGGCTTAGAAAGTTATACTGAAGCCATTGTGTGGGACAGCAGTGGTTTAGAACTATGTCCTGAGATCAGAAGGTTATGGGTTTGAATCCCTGGACTGCTATTGTCACCACTGAGGTTCTTTTGAGCAAGGAACTGTTACCCACACACTGCTCCCTGGGCGCCCCTCATTGGCGGCAGCCCCCTGCTTCACTTGGTGAATGGATTAAATACAGATATAGAATTTCACACTGTGTGCTGTGGTGTGTTCATGCCGGACTATAAGGGGCCACTTTATTTTATTTATCTGGTATTTGCAGCTGACATCCATTGTCTTTTCTGGTGATTTCAGCATTGTTTAGCTCTTTTAGCTCTTACAATTAATATTATTAACTATTATATTTTAAAATAAATACAAGAAAACTTGCATGTAACTTTTTAGGAAGGTGTTAAGCCAGTAACAGGGTTGAGTGAATTAGCAAATACACAAAAACATCCATTCAAATAGCATGATAATAGATAATGAGAAAGTTTGTACTGTCAAATATACCCCAACAGCCAATATCACAGTAACCCTGAAACAAAAACAAATGAAAGAGCTTAATTTTCTTCTTTCTGTGATTTTTAAAGTAACTGGACAATGGGGATTCCAATCATTATTTTATGTCATGATAGGACTCAACAAATGTAGTTCTTCTAAATGTATTCTTATAACCAACAGATCACCAACAGCACTGTATTACAAGTGTGTTGATCTCAAACTCTTTATCAGTATCTGTCTGGAATGGGCCAAAATAACTGGACTGGACATTGGAAAAAACCTGAACGATCCTATAAATGATGAATAAACTGTTTCTCCTAGGCAGTTGAGGAACATCCTCAAGAAATGGAGAACATGAATAACTCACCAGTATGAACATGAAGCACCAGCAGGTGGCAGTGGGTGATTTTCAGTTTCCAAAAAATGTACTTTGATCACTAAGATTGAAAGTAGATTAAAGATTTTCTTGATATCTTCATATTTAAGATCAAATCGAATAGAGACTGAGAGTCTCTACTAGTGTTTACACAATGATTACATGTAAATATTGCAATAAATCCAAACACTGGAAATGTCCGATATGATGAATAACAGGTGTATGTTATTTTTTTTTTAATTAAAAAAACATTTTGTGTGGGAATTAAATGTACAAAATCAAAATCAAAATAAAGCTTTATCTACTCAGTCAGGCCCATGTGTTTTGGCAAACTAGCCATTAAAGCAAGTTGCTGCAAAGAAAAGAGACTGAAAAAAGCGACCGAGTCGGACGAGGCGTCCGCTTTTAAGTGTGAGAAAAGTCATTTAAATGTGTTATTGCTATAGTTTTTTTCCTCCTTTGAGCTCGTCTTCGCATCAAAGACACCACAAAGTGGCATGTATGGACTTCTCAGAAGCTAAAAGCCTCTTATGCTTAAGAGGGGAAAATAAGATCAGAAACACAAGCTGTATAAGATGCAGTGTGTAGCTGTACTGTAGTTCCAAATGTGTGTATATGTGTTGTGTATGCATTAGATTATACCTTTTCCCCTTTTTTAACCAACATACCCTTATTTTGCTCATGTTAAAAAACAGAACAACAGTAAAAGCAACATATTTATACAGGCAGTGGATAAACTTACATAATAACTTTGCACACTGAAACATTAGGGTGTTTTATACTGTACCACATTATAAACTGTAGTGGAATCAGGAATTATTTACAGGGGAAATAAATTCTGCCACTTTTTCTGCATAGCTGATTTAAATATAAAAATATTGTCATCCAGACTGTATTTGGCATGAAACGGTCCACTGTGGAGACTCTCATTTCTTTTCAGTGGAGGTGAATAGAACCAGGCGTCTCCAAAACAAATCCAGTCGTTTTATTCTCTACCACCCCCCAGTGAAGCTCCATGTGTCTCTGAGTGTTTATATGGATGTAGATGATTCAAAATAGTGAATCTGAACTAAATCACTTTTCTTTGGGGACTATTTTTCATCATGACACCCTGCATGTATTCCTCCACCATGAATGGGTTTAGTTTTAGGACCAACATCTTGTCAGAACTCTGGTGGAACAATGTCTCAGGTGTCAGGTGGCGTAGCTGGAACCATTTGATGGAAAGACTTTCTGTGGGGGAGTTTATAGAGAACCAGACGTCTGGTTGAGTTCACCTTCACTGTGAACAGTTCAGAGTTTCTGCAGAGTCTAACTGGTCTGTAGAGTGCAAGTCGCTGTATGTATCTTTCTTGATTTGACAATATGTTGTAATTTGTCGGGGTAAGGCTTTTTAGTTGCTTTATAAATAATGACGATAGAGAGTATTACATGTGTGGGCACTGCGCCGCCCGGCTGCTTACTCAGAGTCATACCAGGTAGGCTTGTGGCTGAGGGCTGAGCGCCTGCACAGACAAAACACAGAAAACTTGTTTAAATGGCTTTCTGAGCATAAAAGGTGTAGTTTCTACATTACTAAACCCCCGTGATATGATCACGTGCATTGCATCATATGCATTGGCCTTGTATGTACATTTACAACTGCTGTGTTTTAAATGTGCTTATTTTAGTTTTGCAAGATATGAGGCGAACAGCAGCTCTGTGGTAAGGAGCAGTTTGTGGTCAATCATGCAAAAGACCTACAGAGATGTATAATTTCACAGATACAGAGTGTATAGCCTATATAGTCACATATAATACGGTTAAATGCATACACAAATATATTTAGAGATATATTTGTGTTTTATATATATATATATATATACATATATATATTTCAAATTGTATTCAACTAAAACATATTTCTGTATCATACCTTTAAAAAGCACAAAAGCAATGTGTTTTTAAAGGTATGCTTTAAAGGTGTACTTCTATGTGGGACCAAAACCATATCTTTAGAGTAATGTTTTTGTATAAAAAATCTTAAAGCAGCCTTCTACATTATAATTTTCCTTCACAAAGCAGTCTGAATGGTACAAATCTGAACACTACGTTGCTGCTGGTATAAGGCGTAATAAATTATAATCCATAAATAGGTCATGTGTAAATAAATTAATGAACATAAACAATTTAAACATCAGAGCTGTCCTCATTTACACCATATATTTTACAATGTAATGTGCATTATATATACATATTAGGGCTGTGAAGCGATGAGTCGTGAATTGCTCGGCTCTAGTAAACAACAGCAGAGTTCTCCCGTCTGGAAGTTTCCGCAAGCTATGATGACCTTCACCTTGATATTTTAGCGCGAATTTACTCTCTCTCTGTCTGTCTCAGTCTCGCTCTCTCTCTCTCTCTCTCTCTCTCTCGCTCTCTCTCTCGCGCACGCTCTATGTGCCCCTCTCTCTGTCTCTTTCTGTCTCTCGCTCTCTCTCTCTCGCTCTCTGTCGCTCTCTCTCTCGCGCACGCTCTATGTGCCCCTCTCTCTCTCTCTTTCTATGTCTCTCTCTCTCTCTCTTTCTCTTTTTCTCTCTTTCGTTCGTGACTTTTCCGGATCGTGCCAATCGTCTCCCTCTCTCTCTCTCTTTTTTTTCAATATAGTTAATTTAGAGTTGGTTTCATTTCTACAAATGGTGCAAACTCTGCTAGATTATAGATAAAAGATTCCCATTCCTCTGTCATTCTGTGATCGGCAGATCATGATCTTGGTGATCGGTAATCGGCCCCAAAAATGCTGATCGGAGCATCTCTAGTGTCTACCTTACCATGATGTATTATGTCATCCATGTTGGCAGTTTAATTTTACAACATTGTAACATAAAAGGCCCATTCTTCAACAGATGGCATGTACATCTATTGGCAGAATATGTCCCCCTGAGAACAAGCAAAGTAACATCTATGGAAACAATATTCAAATGCTTTGCCTCTAATGACAAAAGTTCTCTCATGTCACAGACACAGGACTTCACTGTAATTTCAGAAATGTACTTAGAAATCACATTAGTACACTGTTTTATACAATTTTATATTTAGTATGTTCATTTCAGAAGCACGATATTGTGAATCTTTCAGCTTTTGGTTTTGGTTTCAGTTTCGGTCGAGTATGTAGTTAATCTCGGTTTCAACCAGGAATTTTCATTTGAATGCATTACAAACCAAACGTGCCACTGATGTCATTTATTCAAAGCAGCTGTGATAGATCTGAATCACTTTTCCCTACTAGACCTGAACAAGAATTAACATTCCTAAATGGGCCAGGAATTTCAATAATGTGAAAACTAAAACATACCTATAATACCATGTGTCATACAAACATTTTTCTCATAATACTAGTTTACGTTTAGTTTTTTGTTTGTATGTTTTTTTTTTTTGTTTTCAGTGTATGAAGGATGGTCTCCAGGGCCAGCTGCACTAACAGGGTTTGTCTAACCAGTATTAACTGGTAAAATATAGTTTATATTAAAACTAAAGCTAGCTGGGAGTAGGCATAAAGTCCAGTCCCATGCCTTTTCTAGGCTATGATAACCCAAAACTGTGCTTTTGTGTGTCTGCAGCTCAAAAAGGTTGTGAATCCCTATTCTACTGCATGCTGTGCTAAACCCTCTAAATATCTTTTTTAACTTCATTTGTTATGTTTATCAACAGAAGTGGCTTCAAGCAAACACTATAATTCATACAATTTGCATGTTCCATTGATGGTGAAGATTACTTTATTATATTTTAGGGATATAAAAATGCAAGATTATTGCTAACTAACAGCCTGCAACCAGCTGCTTTAGCAGCTACTTGGGACCGCATTTATTCTGCTTTTAATTCTGCTGTTACAGTGGTTTACATAGATTGATTACTAATTTTCTCCTTTCTCCACCCCCCAGTTTTATACAGAGATTAGATTTCATTGGAAACCAAAGGAAAAGTGAAAAGGGTGACCATGACATGGTCCTTGATTAACTTATTACAAAACGGCTACATTAACATTCAGAGAAATCATATTTAATTGAAATTTAACTGCATGCAACTCACACCATACAAGTAGCTGCTTCAAAGTTTTGCTGGGTAAAACCAGTCCAAGACTGTTCCAAGTTGTGCCTAGGTGTATACTTTGGCCGGATCATCAGGTGTCCACTATGAAAAATTGTTTTAGCTTCGACAGACTTGGCAGCTAAGACTTGTTGCTGCAACCGAACCCAGGAGATGGAGATACCTTTGAGTGAAGCATGCAACTTAAAAGTAGCATTGCTAAAAATTTTGATAAGATAAGGCCAGTTTGGAATGACTTTACCTCCATTTTTCACAAAGTATTCATCATGCTATGAATAAAAAAAGAAGCTTTCACCGATCCATGCCCCAGACCCTATTGTGTAGGTGGGCTCTGGTATGTGTTCAGAGTAAAACCGACCAGCATTCGGGGATCAAACATCTTTGGGCACAGTTTGTATTGCCTAGTGTGAGCACACCCTTTTCTCTCACTAGATTACACATCTGGTCCAGGGAGGGTCTGAATTCATCACCTGTGTGTGATTTCTCTGCTCAAGCACACACTCGCTCATTACCTGAGCAGTGTGCTTAGGTGCAGTTAGGTGTGACTGGGGGAAATCGTCAAACTGTGCTGGTCTTCAACCCTTCAATAGCCATGCATTGGACAAGACTAAGGCAAGTACATACATTTACAAAATCCAGAATGAAGCATACAAAGATAGAACTGCTATCAGAGGGACTCTACTTCCTAATGAAGGTCACTTCACAATAGATCACACTGTCTGAATACATTTGTGAAGCAAACTAAACATGCCCATTTCCATCCAAGCCAGACGTGTTCACAAAAAATTCACAACAGCTCTATCGTGCAGCTCATTTTCTTTCAAATAAATACATACTTGTTATGGCTGTGAATTGCCCCTACATCTGGTAAGTGAGTAAGAGGGAGTGTCCTTAAAAGCATGAATCACTGTCTGAAGGGCCTCTCAGCTGGACAAGGGCCTGTTTCAAAAACAATAGCATTAATCTTAAGCAAAAATAAATAAATAAATTCCCACAGGATCCAGACCCTAAGGAAGAAATTCTGTCGATATGACAACTGAATAGAACCGAACTGGGTAAGAATATTTCGGTGACTCCAAAAAGATAATCAAGCCAAAAGGTGAATATTATTAACCAATCAGAATTAGCATAAAGAAAAAGAAAAAAATAACTGCATTTGAAAGGAACATACCTTCCCCATGATCAGGCACTAGATCTACAGTGATTAGTTTAGTTACAGATTTTTGCTCTGTTTTTTAACCAGTTTAAGGCTCAGCAGACACACATCAGTAAAAGATCAGCCTAAAAATAGAAGTGTTCATGACAACTAGCTTAACCCAAATACCAGTCCATCTCTGCCCTATTCAACAGTCCAGTGCACAGTTGATTACTCAACATCTCAGACACAACACACACCACAGGCCTAGACATTTAATCAAGTAAAAAACAGCACTCCAATCAAACACATTTAGGAGAACTGACTGTTACCTAAACAATTCCCTGCAGACTTCCCATGTACAAAATAAGCACGGTTCATCAACTACACTGACTACAACCCACAAGATCAAGAATAATTCTTCACAGGCATCACAAAATTTGAACCAATATGGCAAAGGATATATTTTTCTTAAAATATATTGAAGTTCAAAGAATAGAACCAACTTTGGGTATAACAGACTTCTTACAATTCTTAAGGAGCTTTCAGACCGAAGCGCTTTGCTCTGAAACCCATTATTTTCTACGGCTTACGCGGTGCAAGTGTGGTGCCGCAGCACGCAACTCGGCGGCCTTGTTCGCACACCGTGGTCAGAGTTGAAATTTGTTGAACCACTGCATGACTTGACGTATTTTTGCGCAACCTATAGAATTAAAGCATCGAAGTGGGCTAATGTTCGGTCTGCCCCTTCCAAACACAAACACACAAAACAGTTATGGAGGAAAAGCTAATCTGAAGTCTCTGAGTGTCCAGAATCTACAAAGCCCACAGTATATTCTCTCTTGGTGCCAACAGAGCTAGCGCTAGTGCTAACTCTGTTAGCCGGGACAGGAGAGTTTATGAACCACGCCTAATTTTGCAGCAAGCACGGTGCGTTCTCGCTGTTTTTTGAGAGGATGCGCAAACCTCGCGGCGAGCGCAGAGCATGCTGCATTTGGTCTGAACGCGGCCTTACAACTGTGCATCTTGAGCAACACTGTGTCATTAAAGAGAATTCAGATATCTTGCCACCATCCAGTCCTAGGAATGGAAATTGATTAGATTTTATTGATAACAAAGCCATTAGCAATCCTGTTTACTGGTCCAATCCTTTATCGATTCCACTACACATTTTCTGTTTAGGAAAAAAAAAGCCAGTCTACACAGGTTTCTAGCATCAACACACACATTTTTTTTCAGTGTAGAATGTCTGCTGATTCCAATGTAATATTAAATGACGATGCTTTTCTTTTCTTTAAAGGACAAAACTTTGAAAGCAAATATGACACTGACTGATCAGTTCTTTTACAAAATATTAGCATCTTATTAAAGTCATTTCAAAAGGAAATTTAAAACTAGACCATGAAGCAAATTTAAAACTAGACCATCAAATCAATCATTCTGCAAGAAATTCATTTTCACTTAGGTTTTCCAAGTAAAAAAAATTGCTAAACTTGCCAGTGCGGTGATGGCATTATAAGAGATTATGTATAGTCTACAAGTCATCACTAAAAAATAAACACCAACAGGGCAGAGTGCACAGCTGAGAAAAATAGTTCCTCGATCAAATAAAAAAGTTAGGCTACCTGCAGGACTGCCAGCTTGTTTTTGCTTGATATGAGCAGCAGAAATGGGAGGATGGTGTTGGGCAATATTCCCACTTCTGCAATGCTATTTAATCACAGAGTTAAAAAGAGTCGCTAGAAAATGCTGAACTCTTGTCAAACTTAGCATATCATTCACATCTAGGTTTCTTTTTCATTTCCCTCCATGCAAGTTTCTGAAAACTGGGCCTGAAGTAAAATTTAATTCATCATTTTGCACAAGATATTGACAAATCGCCAAAACCCAACATAAATTTCTGGTACAAAGAGTAAATGGACTTCTTGTAGAACGACTCCAAACTTGCTTCCAATAACAGCAGTCATATTTTTTCAGAGATCATGAGATGACAGACCTATGAATGCTGGAATGGCCCATTCACTCCAATTGAACTTTGTGCAGCATTCTAAATATGCAGGGAAGTGCTGAGCGGTCAGAAAGTAGTGGCACTCGTGTGCAGTGTCAAATACATTGCATTCCTGGAATTTTATCCCATGTTTCATTATCAAGCTGGTGTTTCCATCCTCACTTAAAACGATGATTTCACAGACAGTTCAAGCCGCACTGCTGTCACTTTTCTTCTGAAAATAATTCCACACTTTGGACCGCTCTTCTCTGACAGGACTCCTTCCTGTTGTCAACAGCACAGACAGTGTGTGACGTTACGATGCACAAATTGTTGCAATGAGCAACTGCGAGAAAAACACGGCCCATTAGTGGCATTTGATTCAACTGGAAACTGGACCTGGTTCTAGATTCCCATCTGTATCCAAACCAAATCAAAAGGTGGAATTGCAGGACTACTTATAATAGATAGAGTCAATACATACTAGGGCTGCACAATATATCGCAAATTTACAGTCATCTTGATATCAACTTGCGCAATATCCATATCATGAAAGACTGACTGAACTGCAATAAATAGTGTTTTTCCAAAACTCTTCACCCAGCGCCTCAGAGAAGAGGGCAAAAAAAATCACTGGGCAGTTTCTTTATCTTCTGTGCTCCTGTTATAGATTGTTCCTTTTGCTATGTTTTTCAGGCTAAGAACTTACTATAATTTAAATTAGGTTTATATTTATTTAAGATTTTAAATTATTAAAAAATTATTTTGAGATTTTTCTCAACAATGTTTAATGGTTCAAATGTTTTAGGGGAGGCATTAAATGTCCCATTTAAGTAAATTCTTTTTTAAAGAAGTATTGCATTTCATTTTTTTTCTGCATAGACTAGTCAGCATCTGGATTCCATATCACCAGCAAATCCAAAGCTGAAAAACATTAACACTATAAAGTTTTTATTATCGCATGTGATATCGCCATCGCGACACTCAACTACATTATCGCATATTGCATGTTTTCCTAATATCGTGCAGCCCTAATACATATGAACAGTAGACTCAAAACGCCTTGCGCTTGAAAATAATTTAGAAGAGATGGCACAAAGCACAAAATACATTAAAATACTTGAACACAACACTTTTACCTCACTACTCGAGTGTTATTAAATTTTCCTCTTCTTGTGTCTATGCCAAGAGAAATTTGAATATATATTATCAATGGCAATGGCACTTAACAACACAAGCCAGTTGTGATATGCTGCATTTACCAACTTTTCAAAATATGTGTATAATGTTGTTTTTGACATGAGTGCAATTAGGGGTGGGCGATATATCGAATATACTCGATGTATCTCGGCTTGTTCTACGTGCGATGTAGTAAATGACTATATCGTGACCATCGAGTATAAATCATAACGTTATTGTTAAACAGAGAGCATGTACTTCGCTTTCGAGATTCACTTTTCTGCCCCGTCAAAGCAGACAGCTCGCTCCCCCCGCCCATCCAGAAAACTCTTAGCGCATGCGCGTTTCGCTTCTCTGCTCGCTCCCCCGCCCATCCAGAAAACTCACCGCATGCGCATTTTCTACTTGACAAACAGCAGGTAAGCCAATCAGCGGAGATAAGTGAAAGCCCACGTAATTTCAGAAATATTAATTGGAGATGGAGGGGGACGACTTCGTTCCGAAGAAAAAGAGCACTGGTTCTGTTATTTGGCAGTGGTTTGGATATCGCAAGTACGACGTTGAGCAAAACACAGTTATCTGCAAAGTATGCCACAAGTCCATTGCCACAAAAAACTTGTTTCATCACCTGAAAATCCATCCACTGCAAAACGAAGAATGCCTCAAACTTCGTATGTCCACATCTACACCTACACCAAATAAAACCGAGCCAGCCCAGAAGCAAATCACTCTGGCTGCTTCGTTTGGTAAACCAATCGCATACGAGAAAAAAAGTGCAAAATGGAAAGAGATCACGACCGCATTAACAAAACATATCGCCAAAGATATGGTTCCAATTAGTATAGTGGAAAAGCCCGGATTCAAAAATCTCATGAAGACACTTGACCCCAAGTATCAACTACCTGGTCGCAAATATTTTGCTGAGAACGCGCTACCGGAGTTGTACGTTTCAGTGAGAGAAAAGGTGGCCGACCAACTAAGAAACGTGAGCCACTTCTCCACTACTGCAGATCTGTGGTCCAGCAGAACCTGTGAACCTTAACTTGTCAGAAACCCATCTAGTGTGCATCACGACGGATAATGGGGCTAATATAGTCAAAGCCGTGAGCCTGAATGAGTGGACTAGACTACAGTGTTTTGGCCACCGGCTGCACCTTGCCGTTGGTGAGTATTTGTTTAGATTTGCCTCCCCCTAATAATAATCATTTTTATTATTAATAGTTAACTGATCACTAAGACAGCAAATAAGAACTGTGTTTAAATATTTTGGTATTAAATTAATGGGTATTTTATTTTTTTCATGCAAATGTATTTTAAGTACTATAAAATATTTACATATTGCCTGAAATATTTGGCCAACATTTAAAATCTGTGAGATTTGTTCATGATAAAAAATAAATAGTTAAAAAAAAAATAGTTAGGGATGTTACTGTGAGTTACTGTCTGAGGGAGAAGTAAGATGTGAGGCAGATGTGAGCACAAGTGGTACTAATGGTTTGAGGTTTTTTGAATTTGTCATACAAGATATTTGTCAAATAAGTTAAAGTGAAGTAAGTCGCTCTGGATAAAAGCATCTGCTAAATGTGCGAGAGCTTGTATTTAATTAGATACATTTTGTCAACCGCTTGACACCCCTAATAATACATTTCCAGATATAGGCTAGGGCATTAGGCTAAGTGACTGGATTGTTGGATTTCTTAACAGTTATAACATCTTTTCACTTTTTATTCTCAAGAGAGAAGCATGCAAGACCCCCGTATCGAGCGTGCTGCTGTTGTTTGCAAGAAGATTGTGAGCAGCTTCTCATTCAGTTGGAAGAGGAGGAGAGACCTGG
>JBBPDE010196823.1:0-17010 GCA_037974605.1 Nannopetersius ansorgii
AATCAGTCGCACAGACAATACAATCCGACTTCTATATGCGGACATGTGATTACGGTGTTTATATCTTTAAATGACAGCATGAATACGTCCTGGATTGTGCCTCATCCATGTACCAGTAGAGGTTGAAACACTCCCTATAACTTCAGTGGGAATGACTGGGGCTAAACTGCTGTAGACTGAACAGGTGGGGGTATGTAAATGCATTGGTTTTTGTGACATCACAAAAACAATGACGCTGTTTATGCAGTCTATAACCCCCCCCCCCCCCACACACACACACACTGCTCTGTCTCACCCCTGTGCATTGTTCACATAGCAATTCCTGGGCCATGACCAGCTGTGTTTGTATTTATTCAGTTTAATTTTATTTAGTAATGTTAATGTGAAAATAGCACTCAGTCCTCATCTAAACAGTTTTAAATATTATTTTTGCAAGTGCCCTAAGAGTTGCACAGTACTTTCTCCTTTAAACCCTTGCTACAGTATCTAATCACAATTCAAATGCTTGGAATCAATGTTTTTAATTATTTAAAACCAGTACCAATAAGGGAATGGGCTTTTTACAGCTCAGTGCACAGACATTTACAAGGAGATGGGGGTGGATTGTAGCTGGAGAGGAGGAGAACTATTATCTGAGCCTCTTATCTTTCTCAGGGTCATGGGGTTGGCGGAGCCGATCCCAGCGGTTATAGGCTAAAAGAAAAAGTTTTTAAAAAACATTTTTTCTTGTCAAGTGCTCTATGGCAAGAAATGTAATCTATGATTGTCAACATTTCTATTGTTTTTTTTGTGCAAAAAGGTGTCTAATTGAAGAAAAAAAACAGTTATACAAAGAATCTCTAAAGCACTGTATCAGACTGTATTAGAGCTGTTGGTGTTACAGACAGAATCATGAAACTGTTGCAGTATCAGCCTTTTCAGTTCTTGCCAGATGGAACTGGATGTAGTTTTGTTCAGCCAGTCTAAAAGCGTTTTGCTGCCCTTTCCTTGATTGCCAAATTGTATTCTCTACATTTTTGGCAAATTCCAGTGTTTGGCTGCCGACTAAAAAGTTCAAAGAAGCAATGACAGCTTGGGAATTTGATGCAGGCCTTCAGTCGCACTCTTCTCCAGAGCCTCATTAAACAGGCTGCTGCTCAATATGTCTTGTAGGAGTTATTACTGTGACTAATTTGTACCAGCTAAAGCAGAAAATCTGTTACTAAAATGGTGCAGTGTAAAGTGTTTTGTTATTTAGAAAGGAGAATGATACAGGTTCTTTATATTGTCGCTGTCGGGCGGAAACCTCATAACTCCACTGTTGGTCTTTGTTGTTTTTTTTCATAAATCGATACTATTGGTCACTCTCCACGTGGGTCTGTAAAATTTTGAAATTATTAACCAATGAAAAGTGTTGAAAATAGCTTGGGATGTTTGATGACACAGTATTCATTTATATAGAACATAAATAGTTTTTTCAGTTTCTTGAAAAATAGCCGTTTTGGACATATGAGGTTTCCGCCCGACAGCAACAATATATATATATGAAATAATCAAAGGCATTCAGAGAGAGACATTTACTCACAATTAGTTACATTTATTTTATTAAAATTCTTTAAAGTCAATAGCAAAAACATCTCACAATTATAAACACACAATAAAACACATGAAAAACCATGTAGTCCATGAAACATTATCAGAGCGAGGGCTATTTTCAAGTCTTACTTTTACATACTTTCAAAGCTTCAAATCCATCTTGGGTGGAACCACCAGCGTATCAAAACAAGTCTGGAAGCTGAAGGTCATCTCAATCACAATCGCAAAATTCTGTTCAGCATTTACAAAAAATACACTAAATATACAAATGTGGCTGGAGGAACTATTTACAAATAACAATAAAAATCATTTCAGCCGCTGATATCAGGCCCATTGGTGGGCAGCTTCAATTGCTGGGCCTGTGCCAGAATCTGTGTGAAGTAGGCATAGGGACCCACACAAGTACAAGTATACGTGCAAACTGTGTAACTAAACACTAGTTCAACAACATTACATTTACATTTACGGCATTTAGCAGATGCTTTTATCCAAAGCCACTTTCATTCCCCAACTAGGGGTTAAGGGTCTTGCTCAGGAACCCAGTGGTGGTGTACTGAAGTTAGGATTTGAACCCATGACCTCTTGGTCTAGAGGCAGGTATCCTACCCACTAAACACTGATAACCGTCTATCCTTCTCTGACCACTTTGCATCTGTATCTCGGTCATGAGGCTTTTCCTTATAGAACATCAAAGATCAGGCAATGGGTTTGCCATCCAACTCCTGGTACATGCCATGGTTATCTCTTGCCTCAATTACTGTAATGCCCTCCCAACTTGTACAATAAGACCCTCACAGCTGGTTTATAACGCGGCAGCTCAGCTGGTCCAACCCAAAAGGTTGCCTGTCACCCCACTGCTGATTGACCTACACTGGCTGGATTACATTCAAGTCACTAATTCCTGTCTACAGAGCGACATCTGGGTCTGCAGCCAGCTAACTTAAGCCTATCATTCAGGCTTACGTTCCTACTCACTCCCTCCACTCCTCCAAGCAACATCGTCTGGCTCTGCCACCCCTACACACAAGGTAAACCCAGTCTAGACTGGTTCTGATTCTGGTTCCCCGCTGGTGGTATGAGCAGCCAACGGCAACCATAGAAGCAGAATGTCTCTTCATATTCAAAAACCTCATCTATTCAGAGAGGACCCCCTCTCCATGTGCACTATCTATCTCTTTGCACTATTCCTAAGACTTTAGCTCTCCTCTGGTTCTCACACTGTCCTGACACTTGAGTGTTTCCTAAAGTTGTAAGTCACTTTGGATAAAAGCGTCTGCCAAACGACCTTCACATTTCACTAATGGAGATCTAAATCCAGAAACAAATTCACAAAACTAGAGCAGCTAGCCTTGTGCTACCTTCTAACCACTGTTTGCTGGAGATGAGAAAAATCAGAGCGAGGGATAGAAGATGGTGAGAGGACCGAGGTTTTTGCCTTCGTCGGTGTCACAGGGGTTGTAAAAAGGGACCACGGGCCCCAGCAGGGAGCCTGTGGAGAACGAGAACAGCGGCAGCATGGTGACAGCGTTGTAGAAACACACCTCCTCCTTCTCACAGTCCAGGAAGAGCCCGAGGCGGGTGGGCATGGTGGCGGTACGCACGAGCGTGGGCTTCGGGTGGGTGCAGGCCAGGATCGAGCCGTTCTTCAGAGTCAGCGTCCAGAAGCCGTTGGCCTCTGTGGACAAGTCCATCTCTCCCCGGGGTACGTCCTCTCTGGCCACGCCCACCCTCCATGCCGTCTTGCCCTGCACCTCCACCTCCCAGTAGTGGCGGCCGTGAGTGAACATCTCCCGACCCATCAGAGAGTAGTAGTAGTGGAAGCGCTTGGGGCTCTTCTCCACTTCTTCCACCTGCTTCTCCTCCTCAAAACGGACCTTCGTGTCCCCAGCTGTGATGGTCAGCAGCGGGTGTGCTGTCTCAGGGTCGAAGGTCAACATAGATATATCTGAGGGCGAGAAGAGGTAGTTTTGATACCTCCACAGTGGTGGAGCATGAAACCAGACATCTAATAAATTTAACGTCTCTAAAAGGTCCCTCATAGAAATGTATTATATGATATATAGTTATATTGTATATTTTTTATTTCTATTTATTTCTATTGGAAACTGTCCACTTTACTGAACCTGCGAGTGTAAAAAAGTCTTTTCTTATTATTTTACCATCGTTTTGAGAAACTTGACCTAAAGCATATTGTTCAAACTGATTAACGGTTACATGCAGGGCATTGTCAGGCAAAACTGTTGTGAAAGAAAAGTTATTCAGTTAGGATTGATCACCATACAAACACTCAGAGGACAAGTGTAGGTTCAGTGGTGGCTTTGGATGGTCAATAAAATGGCTCTATTTCTATTGTAGACCTCATGACTCCTGGTTCCTGTTACATTTCAACAACTAAATTATGAAAACCTGTGGAAACTCTGTGGAGTTCCCCACTGAGAGCTGTTTGTCAAATACTGATGAACGAATGCTTGTCCAGTAGCACTATTGCATTGTTTACATTGACCTCTGAAGGAGTCTTCCTACAGCAGCACTGAAAATACAACATGGAGGAACTTTTGTCTAAGGACAACATTTTAAATTATTTTCCTCAGAAGGCTATAAATATACAGTCAGTTTACAAGCTGTTTCATGGCATCCTGCTTGGCTTAGCTCCGCATGCCACTTGCTGCCGTTCACATTTTTCACTACAGCTCTGTACAGCAGATGATCTCAGAAGAAAAGAAGTATCTGATAGAAATGTTTGTACTTTTACTTGAACGGTGTTCAGAGTGGGTCACTAGTGTCCACTGTTTATGTAATTCAATTTGAATAGCTGTTTTATTTACACCAATGCTATCTTGGTGATACGTGTTAGCCTGTAGCTCTGTGGTTAGCTAGGATTGGTGGGTTGAATATTTATCTGGGTAAATCATACTGAGCATCGTAGTGAAAGACACACTTATGATCATTTCATGAATGAAAATGAAGAGAAATCATGAATCCTATCAAACAAGTCTGAGGCATACAGTGCTGCTCTACAGAATATAGCAAAACACCACTAATAACTTATTCAGCTGTAGGTTAAGGCTGGAATCGCTTCAAGCGGAAGTCGATGGTAAGATATAAGAGAAGTACTTGGGTAGAGAGAATTCTTCATGTGTTTCCAGATCCTGTACTGAATGGGCCCCACAAAGTGACCTTGACAAATCTCACTGTCCACTGGAGCTGGGCGGATAAAATTCACCTCACATCTACCAGAGAGAGAGAGAGAGAGAGAGAGACAGAGAGAAAGAGAGAGAGACAGAGAGACAGAAAGAGACAGACAGAGTAAGAGAGAGAGAGAGAAAGAGAGAGAGACAGAGAGACAGAAAGAGACAGACAGAGAAAGAGAGAGAGAGAGAGAGAAAGACAGAGGGAGACAGAGAGAGAGAGAGAGAGACAGAAAGAGACAGACAGAGTAAGAGAGAGAGAGAGAAAGACAGAGGGAGACAGAGAGAGAGAGAGAGAGAGAGGAGACGGCGAGACAGACAGAGAGAGAGACAGACAGACAGAGAGAGAGACAAACAGAGAAAAAGGGAGAGAGACAGACAGAGAGAGAGAGAAAGAGAGAGAGACAAAGAGAGACAGACAGAGAGAGACAGATAGAGAGAGAGACAGAGAGGAGTCGGCGAGACAGACAGACAGGGAGAGAAACAGAGACAGAAGAGATAGAGAGACAGAAAGAGACAGAGAGCGACAGAGCGGAGACAGAGAGAGAGACAGAGAGAGACAGAAAGAGAGAGAGAGACAGAGAAAGAGAGAGAGAGAGAGAGATATAAGGGCAGTGGTGATTGTTAGTACCACCATGACGTGGAGTGGTGGTTATTATATAATTCTATATAATAATTTACAGCATTGTTTCCAGTATCATGCAAAGGTTGTAGAGACCTGAAAACATTACATTTAGCATATACTGTTTAGCTGAACAGTATATGCTTTTAAGAGCTAATATGAGAATACAGTATATACAAACAATATTAATACAGTACATAGTGGTTTTATGTATGACTACATGTTTGCTTAATTATTTCCTCATGGAAGCCTAGTATTACACTGTAGTTCTCATCAAATACCACAAAAACCTGATTCAGCTCAATCAGTCCTTCATTAAATGAAATCAGGAGCTGCTGATGGAGTTTCACCATCCAAACAACAGCTGGAGGAACCGAGGAGGAACCTGGAACCGAACCTGTGTTCTCCTCACAAGCTCACACAACATCAACTACTCTTTTACACACAAAACAAATCTTTCTTTAATGCATTCTTGTTTGATTGCATTGTTCTAACTAACTGTTAACTTGTGTATTTGCTGGCAGAAAGTCTCTCACTGCTCAAATAAACAGTTTTAAATGATTTGAACAGAACCCCTAAGACTTTTGCACACTGTTTACAATAAATAATACAATTGCAATAGAGGAGACAAGATCTTTGTTGGCATTTACCTTTTTAGTAGATCTTTGATTTCCTAAAAGAAAAAAATGAAAGAAATTGTGTCATATTTCAAAAGCTTGCCAACATGTTACTCCATTCACATCCATTCAAATCAGGGAACTGATTATGTAAGCTAACCAGTATCAGATAGCATCCAGCATGTTCTGTGGCTACAAGCCAAACCCTCCCATGGAGACACCCCCCCCCATAACACAACAGCTGATTTAGGCCAGCCGCCTCGGGTGTGGACCTCCCAGACACCTGCTCTGTCAGCGTTTATGACAAAATCAAAGGTATTAATAGAGAGTGTTGCCCCATGCTTTTAGAAAAGAGCTGGAATGTTGTTTTTTCCATCCAGTCACAACAGCTGTAGACTATACACTTCATTCAGAATCACAAACAGAAGTTCAATTCATCCGAAAGGCACGTGTCTTGAACCCCCACTGCTCCTGGGAAGAGAAAGACCTGCATCATGACTCCTCTCCTCTCAGTCTTGGCCCCACAGTGGTGGAACGAACTGCCTCTTCTGATCAGATCTGTGCAGTCCCTGACTGTCTTCAAGACCCACCTCTTCAAGGAGCACTTTGGTGACTGACCAATCCTCTCACTATATTAATGAAAAAATCCTATGGAGACATACGCTTTTGTGAACAGATGTGAGGATGTGAAGATAAGAGGATAACAGTGTCACTCCAAATCATTCTAAAGGTGGAGCTTCATCACTCCAACTAAAGGTGATCAATGAAGCCTCATCACTCTAACTCATCCTAGAGGTGTTCAGTAGGGCTTCATTACTCAGGAGATCATGTTTCCATAAGGCTTTGTTTAGCATTTAGCCAATGGTAACCTTTGTTTTTCTTGCCTTGTTTACTATTTTAATATTATTACTAGTTGATTAGTACGCTGTGGGCAATCTAACACCTGTGCCAGTGATAGGCAGGGTTTAGATAATTATTCAAAGTCTGGAAAACCCTTTACATGAAGCATCTGCCGATACTGCAATATACATTTTCGGCATTTACCGATCTCTAACTACAGGGGGCAGTCTCCCTGGAGCAGCTTGGGGCTGAGGGTCTTGCTCAGGAACCCAGTGGTGTTTAATGTGGGATCCAAACCCATGATCCAAGTATCCTACCCACTAGGCCTCCTCCACCCGATATAGTGATACTTTTGGGCGGATGATGAGCTCACACAGAAAGCACCTTCAGTAGTTTGGGGCTGTCCTCCTCCTTTAGCTTGCAGTTGAGCGTCTCAATGGCCCTCTCCAGGTCACGGCCCTGCATGGCGATCTTCTTCTCCCTCTCCTTCAGCGCCTTCACCCGTCTGCCCCGCTCCCTCCTGAGCCGCTCCAGCTCCCTCTCCTCCTCCTCATCCAGGAAGCGATGAAGATTCTGGAACTCGGCCTGGATTTCCCGCTCCATGTCCTCAAACTGACTCTGAGAGAAAGTAATGTCTGATAAGAGCAAGGGCAGAGGGACGCAAGGCTGAAGGAGATAAGGAGGTCAGATTAGATTATTCTGGAAACCAGAGGCCACTCAGACACAATTAAACAAATATCCATCTTTTACTGTCTTGGGAAGCAAAACAAACATTGATTGAAAGCTATTAGTGTTTTGCCTTTGACGTTTATGGTACCTGTATTAACTGATGGGCAATATGAGTAGAGCCAGTACTGATAGGACTCTGGGGTCCTACACAAATCGAGGGTGGGGTTGTGGACGAGTGGGTGGGGAAAGAGGTTTCATTTTGTTGCACATAGAGGGTCATTTTTTTCCTTTGGAGAATGATGTCATTTACCATGCACTCGAGGGGAGGTTTCACTTTGTGCATGGGGGGACCTATTTTGTTCGGTTTTGTCGATGTGGGAGAGGAAGCTTTGTTGACAGAGAGAAATTTTTGTTAACAGGGGTGAGGTATTACACAGAAGTTAAATGCCGTAAATGGAGTTATATCTTCTCACATTGGCATCCACTTTAATTCAAGAGGGGCGGTTTGCAACCTGTACAGTTATTTTATGGGCCAGATGGCTTTGAATATGAGGAAATGTTACTGTCATGATGCTAAATTGCACTTTTTGTGTAAATCATAAACTTCTTGGTACTTTTAAAATGTTTTAGTTCAATGTGTGTAGACACACCCTTCTGGAAAGGGATTTTCTGTTACATTTTTCTGTTAGCAAGTATGGTGCAGCTAGCAAAACAAGCTAACCTAAACTAGCTTATTTTTCTTTATATTATGCCACACAGTAAATACCACTTACTGACAACAAATACCACTGAAGGCCCGTCTTTATTTTTCATCCGATCGCTCAGAATAGAAAAAGAGCTCATTAAATAGACGGCCTCATCACTTCAAGTTAAAATGTGTGAGCTTCAGAGCATTCGGCACAAAATACAGCCATGAAAAATTCATGTCTCACATTATAACAGAAAAAAACACCTTGTTCCACAAAAATAGAGTGAACTCCCCGACTTTGACCAATTTTAATGAGCCTGTAACAATCAGTGCATATTAACTGCATAAACTACATATACCAAGTAGCAGACTGATGATCAACCCCTTTCCCGTCTTAATTATTCACCCATTTTTAAAAGATTACCCATCATCTGGTTTTTCTCCAGCTCCTTCACAAAAACCTTATATTTTTGAATAAAAATATACTATAAAAGCAGATTCACTGGAATAATTTCTGCCATGTTGCCCAACCTTATTTATTGTGTGTGTTTTGTTTAATTTATTGCTCTTATATGAGAGGCAGCCTCATAGTATTCATTCTATGAATAGCATTATTCAAAATATTGTACTGTATTTGTTTTATGTGTTCGAACTCTTTTTGTATTTGCATCTGCTTTTTCAGTGCTGCATCCTCGCCTGAAAGATGAATGCGAGTCATTAGCCCGTGCTTTTACCTCCACCTCCATGGCCTCTGCGTAGGTGTCCTTCTCGGCTTCATAGCATTCATCGATCTCATGTTTAATCTTCTTAATGGCATGAATGAGCTTCCCCTGTAACACAATATTTGTGTCTATTAGTCTATAGGTTCATAGTTAACTATAGAGATTACTCTGGAAATTTTCATGACTCTTAATACTTTTTTGGTGTCAGGCAGAAGTCAAAGTTCTGGCCGAGCGACAACTCTTTATGTAACTCCATTGTATCTGTTTACAGACATGCTGCTTGTGCAACGAAGTAGGATATATTTTAGCCCAGAAGTTGAATTAGGAGGCTGTAAACTGTACATTTCCATGGTATGGTGACATCCCTATTATGCATATGTCCAATGCTATTACTTTTTAAACCGTTGTCCTACTTCAGCTGGTAATCCAGGACAAACGTTGACTGTGTTAAGTGTCCTGCTTCTCTTAGGCGTTATGGACTGCGGAAAGGTTCTGCTCTTACCTTCTGGTCATCGAGAAGAGACTTGTTGTAGTTGTTGTTTGTGTCCTTCATGTGATTGTTGTACATTCCAGTGTCCTCGTCAAAGCAGAGCAGAGGAAAGCGAATCATCGGGACGTCACACACTGGAGAGAGGGGGCACAGTTAAAAAGAGGTCTGAGAGCACGGGAGAGGGGGTGGGCAAGAGAGATAAGGAGAGAGAGAGAGAGAAAATAGAATGGCAGAGACAATGTGAGAGCAATATATCACTGGGCACACCAGTAAGGGACTGGTCAGGGGCTGGGCTGAGCTCAGAACACAGACATGTAAGCACTGAGACGGCTGAGGTAAAGTTATTGGAAAGTGGAAAACATACTGAGGCATGTTGTAGAAACATCTTCTGACTTGTTTGAAATTTGGTGAATAGTGTCTATATGTCATTACAAAAGAGCCTACAAATTTCATGAAGTCTGGCCATTGTACTGGCAGCCATTTTGGAACTATGGAGAAAACGTGTAAATGTTTCGAAATGTTAGCTTTAGCAGTTCTTGAGATGTAGCAATGTGTCCACAGCAGTGCCCTTTATCGGCGACATTTCACAAAATTTGGTGTGAATCCAAATAATGTGCTGGTGATTTCAGGTTTTCTGGAGTTTGAACCTTTATGTCACAAGATATCGGCTGGTGAAGCACTAGAGACTACGAAACCAAATGGAACAGGACATTAAGGAAGTAGGGGTGATTGGGGCAGTTGGGTGGTCTACTGATTAGGGCGTTGGCTCTGCAATCAGAAGCTTGTGGGTTCACCACTGAGGTACCCTTGAGCAAGGTGCCGTCCCCACACACTACGCCCCTCGTTGGCGGCAGCCCACTGCTTCACTTGCTGAATGTTCACATTGTGCTGTGGTTTGTTCACGTAAAACTATGAGGGTTAATACATAAAAAAAATAAAAAAAAAATAAGGGGTTAAACTACTGAATTGTCCCCTTACTTTTTCAAATTTACCCCTTAAGTAATAGCACCTCCTGAATTAACAGCTTACATTTAAGATTAAAGGGTTTCACACTTAAATCTAATTACTAACTATTGCCCAAAAAAAAACTTTATGAAAAAAAAACGGTGGTCATAAGGAAAATAGTAGCCTATTGAATCTTCTCATGCTGGTGATGGAATTTTACTCATTTCAGTATCTGTATAAAAAGGTAAAAATGCAAAGTTTAGAATGTAAAGTGGCTCCTGCTACTGTTTTAGCTGACAAACGTTTTACATTTTTACACATAACAGTCACAGACCACAGAGACCATACAAGCCAGTCTGATAGTGTTCACAGAGCTGCATAATACTATTCACAATGTGTCTAAAAATGAAAAACTAAATGTTTGAGATGCAAGGTGGCTGCTGCTACTGTTTTAGAGGATAACGAGTGTCAGAAACCACATAAGCGAGTCTGTTAGAGATCACTGAACACCCCCGAGTGGTCTGAATGTGAAGGTAAGTTTGTGATTATTACGGCATGCGGTTAGCACGATGCTAACCGTGTAGCTGTGAGCTTCTGTTATTTGTTAGCTACATTAGCCCTGCAGCTCCAATCTTAAGACATCAGTCGTGTTTGGGCTGCTCTGTGGAGCTAAAGGGAAAAAGCGTAAAAATTGTGGTCAAACTGTGGCTTTAAAAACATGATCATAATTAGGCAGCGACACCGACTATGAGAGATGAAGAACAGTGGGAGGGCTCATGAGGCTTTATTTATGGGAATGAGAGAATAGCTTTCTATTTCTGTCCGTCTGCCCCTCTGCAACAAGAGACGACGTCAGAGGACGGATGGCGCTGAAGAGAAAGAGAGAGAGGCTTGGGTTTCAGTTTGAGAAGCCTATAGAAGTCTCTGTCTGTGTGTGTGTGTGTGTGTGTGTGTGTGTGTCTGTGTTTTTGAGCAAACAGAGGACACATTATGTTCAATAAAGAGTGTCCTGTCCCCTAAAGATTTTCAGAATAGTTCCATAATTCAGTAATTCTGAATCATTAGGCCTTTCAGAGTAGAGCTGTGCGACAAAGAAAGCCTATTGAGGGCCGAAGTCCCTTGTGTAAGAATCGGTGACTGACTTTTCATACAGGAGGTCAGATTGTAGGCCTGTGTTTCTCTTCTCCTTTCACGATGAATGTGATGTCCAGGATCATTTTAGAGGACGGAACAATTTATCCATAGAACAATATTTCTGTTTCTAATGTTCTCTTTATGAAGAAAAAGTACTTGCCTGCCTCAAGCGTTTTTAACTCGTAGACAAACCCTATGACCTTTTTGTCTTTACTCGTTTATTTGTATCTATAGATCGTCGAGACATAAAAATGATGATACTGTACATAAATAATAGATTAGACTCAGCCCAGGAAATGAGCGTAGGTCTAAATGTGTATTTGACATTTTATTGTTTAAACAGGCAACTGATTTTTCCCTTAAGAATTTAAAACATCGTTAAGATGAATTATTTATGTATTAATTAGGGTCCTTATATTTGAGCAATAGAAAGAACTGGAAGTATGCTTGTAATGGATGGATGGATGTGTGGATGGACGGGTGGCTGGATGGACTGATTGATGGATTGATTGATTGATTGATTGATTGATTGATTGATTGCAACGGGTGGTAAGAACAGCAGAGCAGGTGATTGGGACTACACCACCATCCCTCAGAGACATTTACACTGGCAGACTCCAGCAGAAAGCCAGCAACATCATTAAAGACCCATCACACCCCGGACACTCACTCCTCGTGCCCCTGCCCACTGGAAGACACTACAGGTCACTCAGGTCAAATACCAAAAGTTAAAAAAAAAAAAGCTTTTATCCTCAGGCAGTCAACTATGACCACCGCTTCACCTCCCCAATCACTTACATGACTGTGCAATATAACTATTCATGACACATTGCAACATTCACACAAGTGACTGTCCAATGTAACTGTTTGTACAATATCTATTCTTAGAGCAGGTCTCTGACATTTCCACAGACTCCACTTAGCACCTTATGTTGTATATGCACAGACTACTGCTGCATTTCCTATTATGGGATTTCCCCTCTCTGTTTATTGTTTACATTTTACATTTAAACTTCCCTATTTATTTATTTTCTTAATTATTATGCCAACACAAAGAGCTACCAAACTGTTTTCATTGTTCCTGTGACAAGGACAATAAAGACTATTCTATTCTGTTCTGTTCTAGAAAGAAAGAAAGATGGCTAAGTAAAATTAAATAACAAATGAAAAGTATCACAAAAGTGCACTGCCATAGATCACCCTGGAAAAAAAGCGTAATTGTAACATTATTACAGTTTAAATAAAAAAGTACAAATAATTTATATACCAAATTACTAGCTTACTAAAACAAGTAAATAAAATAGAAAACATTTATTGGCGTTCACTCGTCCCACAATAGATAACATGAAGGGTTGCAAAAATTTTTTAAATATATTATAAAAATATATAATTTATACGCAGTGTCTCGCTCACGTGACTCCGGGTCAGAGGAAGTAAACACAGCGTTAGCATTTAGCTTCTGTCTGAATGAAATAAACCTGCAGTTAAATCTTTAAACGGCCGTGTTTCAGGTCAGTATCTGCTCTCCTGTATCTCCAAGATCATTTATGACAATAGAATAGAATAACAGACAACAGTAGTTAATAACTGTCTTAACACGAAGCTGTGCAGGAGGCTAATTCGCTGGTCCACCTTAAAAGGTTCACTGGATAAGGCATTGTTTAAGGTGGAACGAAATTTTCCGACAGTAAAGAAATATGTTAATAAGTCTCCAAGTTTGTCGTCTTCTGTGTCGATACTTACGCACCCCTCTCAAAAAATACTTTTGTAAGGAATACCTTCATTTGTTTCTATGTCTATAAATAAGAGCCAAATTCTTGCTGTGAATGCAAGTCAAGGAGCAAAGTTGGCTGAGTTTATTTCTGCGCTCAGAAGTCACCCAGCACACTCTGCATGATATGCTTGGTGATATGCTTTCCAAAGTGGATGCATTTCAGTTCAGATGCTATGGATGGATGCTAGTGTGTGTGTGTGTGTGCGTGTGTGTGCACAGTGGTATGGATGATTATGTGTATGCATTTTGTTTTGGGTGCCGGTGTGAATGTGTTTTGGTGTGAATGCATATTGGTATGAATGCCAGTGCGTATGCATGGTAGTATGGATGCTAGTGTGTACGTGTGAGGGTTTGGATGCCTATGTGAACGCATGGTGGTACGGATGGATATGCCTGTGTAGACGCTTGCTGTTATGGATTCCTATGTGTACGCATGTGGGTACGGGTACTAGAATGTGGATACATTTTGGTATGGATGCCTATGGTTATGCATAGTGGAATGGATGCCAATGTGGATGCATGGTGGTATGCATGCCCATGTTAAAAGTGTGGCTTCTCTATTGTCAGCTGCTGTATAACCAAATATAATGCGAACATATTTGGCCACTCTGATTTCAACTCTCTCTTTACCAGACATGAACGGCCAGGCAGAATTAGACGTGGACTACAAGCGCAAGTACAAAAACCTTAAGCGCAAATTGAAGTTTTTGGTCTATGTAAGTACTTGTTGCTTTCTGGCTTTACTGTTCGAGTTAAGGTTCAAGTCAGGGTGCATCCATTAATTTGGCCATGGTTTATTTCAGGAGCAAGAATGTTTTCAAGAAGAGCTGAGGAGAGCACAGAGAAAGCTGCTGAAGGTTTCCAGAGACAAAAGGTTCAGTCTTTTCTTGCAAAAAGTTCCAGTGTGCAGAAGTGTGTTCTCTGTAGAGGATGTGTTATCTTGTACTTAATGACTGGTTGAACTGGAAATTACATGACCCTCGGTCTTTTGCACACAAATGTAAATGTTAGGTGGGGGTGATGGAAGAGTAGGTGAAACAGGATATAATTGGTTAATATTATTTGGTACCACCTGTTGTGCACAGTGCTGTAATCAAAGCTCAGAAGATATTTTTGAGGAGGCAGAAAAGTCAAACAACATGGTAAAAATTATCAGTTTTGATTTCAGATTCATTTTAAAATCTGTGTATGTTAATAAACATGTCTTTCTCTCCCAGTTTTCTCCTGGACAGATTGTTACAGTATGAGCGTGTGGACGATGACTCCTCTGGTAAGTATTTTATGTGTTCAAAGTGCAGGTTTTACTTGGGCTGTGGAGTTACATTAAAAAACAACAACATATTTTTGCTATTTTTATTACAGATTCAGATGCTACAGCGTCCTCAGAGAGTGATGGTGAGGGTCCCAGAGAAAGGGAAAGAGAAGCAGGAAAGAAGTGAGTCTATCATGCATGTTTTTAATAGACAAAATGTTGTGTAAAGTGAAGTTGCCATATATTTAGTGTCAGTAAATGTCTACAGCCATCCATGGTCATGGGTCACAATGGTGCTTTTCTCCTGGCTGAGCTGAGCTTTACAGTTTTTCCCATACAAATAAAGCAACCTGTATCTGATGTGCTGCTCGATGGCAGGGCCAAATGTCATGATAACATTGTGAAAACAATGCGAAATGTTATCACGACATAGAGAGAGGTCTTTTTTTGTTTGTTTGTTTGCTTTTTTACTCTTCAACAAACGTGCTTAAAGAGCGCATAGCTGGCTTTGCTCTCTCAGGGAGGACAGGATGGACCTCCATCTTCTCACCACCCAGTGTTGGCGTCTTTGTAGTGGGCGGCTAACAGAATTCGCAGTTACCGTTGTTCGCCAACCATGCTGAGCTGTAAATTAGTGGCAGTTTATAAATGTTGTGGCTCTTCATGCATTTCAGGGAAGCTCATACTAGCCTTTGCTCTTCTGTCACCAGTTGGATTGTCTGATGGGGGAGACCCAGCTACCGAGACATGAACTGGGGAATAAACCGAGTGTTTATGTCTCATTAAGTCATAATAGCTTGCTCCTTTGTTTCAAATGTATTATAATTTTATTTATTGTAAAATGCATATAAAATTCAGGTCATTGATGTATGTATTCATCTGTTCATCGCATCTCTCCACAGGAGGCGGAGTCCTGGAGTCCCGTCCCTCCCTACTTCTTCATCCCCTCACCTCTCTCTCCTCCCTCGCTCCGCCGCAAACCCTCTCCAGGCGTCGGCACCAACCCAGTACCTGAACGCGGTCAGTATGGCTCACAGCCCAGACCACATCATTTTCTTCATTGCACATCAGCTCATGGCTTTTAATAAGTTTCTTTTTTTCTTTTGCATATTATTTCTATTGCTTGTTATTTTTGGCTTTGTATTCATTCATTGTTTCTTTTCTCTTTTCTGTTGTCCCGTTGCCATATCACCTGCTTATTTTGGATTGCTGGGGTGGGCACGTTTGGATATGGTGGTGTGTGTGTGTGTGTGTGTGTGTGTGTGTGTGTGTGTGTGTGTGTGTGTGTGTGTGTGTGTGTGTGTGTGTGGGGTGAAGTTACCCTTCCCTCCTGACTATTTGGCTCCCTCTGCTGAGCGTGTGAAGAAAGAGAGAAAATCAAAACCGTCCAAACAAAGGAAAGAGCCTGCGGGAAAGGTGAGAAAGAGGGCGAGAGATATATATAGACAGAAATGTGTGGAGAAATTCAGTTGTTTCTTTTAAGACCACTTTGGCAGATTATGTATCATGTGTTAACAGTACAGCACATAATTTGGAAGAAAATCAAATATACTCAGTTTTTGTTTTTTTTGCCATGCTGGATGTCCGAATTTAGCTTTTTGGTTTTGCACTCGCCCTGTATATCTCTTATATAGACTCTATCCTATATTTCTCCCATTTGCCGCAAATGAACTGTAACCATGTGTTCCAATGTGAAGTGTGTTTTGTACTTAATGGTAATTTTAACTGGAAATATAGTAAACTTTGGGCTCTGGGGTGCAAAACTTTTGCACACAAATTATACTTATGGCAAACATTGTTGCACAGTGTTAATTGATTATTTCCCCCAAAAATGTTCACAGTATCCTCTTACTTTCTCAAACCCCCTTCCACCAGGTGGTCTCTCCTTTGGCGTCCAATTACCCAGCAGGCAGCGCTCCGGGTGCAGGGTCGTCGGGCCCGTTCAGCTGGGTCCCCCGGCAGATGCTGAGTGGAGACGCCGCAGAGGAGGAGGAGGAGAGCGAGGGAGACAGTGACGGAGGAGAGGAGGAGAGAGGAGAGGGAGAAGAAGCAGAACTGGTCATTGACATTCCTAACGAGTGAAACGGAGGCAGAGAAAGACTGTAATACTGAATACTGGTCATCTGAGGTGGTGTGGAGGGTCACCTCAAAGAAACATCACTCAAAGCACCCATATCTATGGCTGGGAAGCCAAATTCAGTGCTTTTATGATACCAAACAATTTACGTCAGTACTGCTGAGTATCAAAAAACTGCCATTGAATATTTGAGCAGTCTGTGAACCAATAAGCATGCCTGTTCTAGTATCTAGGCTCCTGATTGGCTGTGTATAAAATCACATGTACCTTATTAATGTCCATGCTTTTTGATGCGTCTGTAATACATCAGTAAATAAATGCATTTCCAGCACCTCATTCTGGAGGTGTAACAATCCCCATACTTTAATACAGTTTTAATATTTTATGTTTTTAAATAGTTGTGATTGCTCAAACATG
>JBBPDE010196862.1:0-16993 GCA_037974605.1 Nannopetersius ansorgii
ACACACACACACACACACACACACACACACACACACACACACACACACACACACACACACACACACACACCCCATTTAAACAACCCACTCCATCTCAGCTTTCCTGTACATTTTTTCTGTCTGTCCTAAATTTCCCCTTTTCACAATCGTTTCCTCTCTTCTTCTCTCTCCTTCTCTCTCTCTGCTGTTTTTATTCTCCTCCCTCTCTCTGGGCCCCCCTGCGTTCTGCAGGGAACTGGTTTCAGATGGTCTCAGCTCAAGAGCGGCTGACGCGCACCTTCACGCGCAGCAGCCACACGTACACGCGCACCGAGCGCACGGAGATCAGCAAGACGCGGGCCGGCGAGACCAAGCGCGAGGTCCGCGTGGAGGAGAGCACGCAGGTCGGGGGAGACCCCTTCAGAGACGTGTTCGGAGGCTTCCTGGGGAGAGAGAGCATGGGGTCCTTCAGCGGCATCCAGGCCCGCCAGCCTGAGGGTGTGTGTGTGTGTGTGTGTGTGTGTGTGTGTGTGTGTGTGTGTGTGCGCACGTGTGTGGTGCTGTGCTACCTTACTGCTGGTGTTTAAATGTGACACATTTGGAGGTTATTTGCACTCACAAACATTCACATTCATTCCTCTACACCTCAAATCAGTCTGCGCTACCTGTCAAAAATGCGGGAGCTCTTGAGGCTTGTTTTGCAATAACTTTACACGAAGACTGACCTGAGGCCTGGCTCACAAAGCACACTCAGCTAAGTCTGGGTTTCTGCAGCCGCAGTTATATCGACAGATTACTGTCTCAGGTACTGAAACTATTATACAAAGTGTATATATACGATATATGCTGTATATATACACTGTAAATGCACGTGGAAACTCGCCAAAATAGCCACCCTTTACCTTTACCATCACATCACAGATTCGAGGCATTCTTTCTCTTTTCCAGCAATTTTTGGAAATAGCTTGTGTCCTGATCGTTGATATGGTGAATGAAGTGCCGACCACATCATAAAGGAGTAGCTCAGTAGTTGCTGCCGCATTCTTCTGTGTGCGTCTTTATGGTACACGGAAATGACTGAAAAGTGAAAAGCCTGGCCCTGGTTGGTTGGAAGCTCTGCACTGATTGGTCCAGAATCTTGAACTGAAACTGATACAGCTTGGTCAAAAGACAGAAACTCCAGGATTAAAGTTAGCTGACTAGTCAGGAAATCATGCTTTGTGAGACATGCCCATGTTTATTTTCAGGAAACTGTACTTTTTTTTTTGATCAGCATGAGCGCTCAACCCCTTGAACCACCTCCGATGGGGAGATTTACTCCTGAGTACAGTCTTTTTACTTGCCTCCCATTTTTTCACTGATGGTGCATGTGATTGCGGTGTATCCATCCTGGGACTGCCTGCATGTGCGCCTGTTTGTTTTTGGTGACTGAGAAAGTTGCTGTTATTGAGGGTTACACAGACCACTGGCTCCCTGCTATTGGAAGAACTGTCCTTCTTGCTTTTCTGTTGGTTTGTGTCCTCTCACTCTCTTCTTTGTCCTGTTCTCTCTTTCAGGTGAGACAGGCACTCAGGAGATGACAGCTCAGGTGACGAGTCCCAGCGGGACTACAGAGGACGCTGAGATCATTGAGGGTGAAGACAGCGCCTACAGTGTGCGTTTTGTGCCCCAGGAGATGGGCCCTCACACGGTCAATGTTAAATACAGGGGCCAGCATGTGCCTGGCAGCCCCTTCCAGTTCACAGTGGGACCCCTTGGGGAAGGAGGAGCCCATAAAGTGCGGGCCGGGGGAACCGGACTGGACCGAGGAGTCGCTGGGGTGCCCGGTAAGAGACTAGGGCTGCATTCCACCCGCGACCCGTGAGATTTAGGTGTGCAGTCATGGGTTTGTAAGGGTTCGTATAAAGGAAAATACGATTATTCTGACTTTCTATATTCTGAGGTTATATACAGCTCTGGAAAACAATTAGAAACCACTGAAGCTTATGTTTATATTCGCATCTCTGTGAGTGTGACAACCATTCCATGCCGGTGTCTGCAGCAATCATTCGCTGCCCATACAGTTCATTTAACGAAGCTTATTTGTTAGTTGTGAGTTCATTGTGTCTGTGATGTCATTTACACACATTAGCACACACATTCACATGAAGTTTTTTTGTGATCCGGCAGCTTTTTGAATAGAATCAAGGTAGCCAATCAGCACAGAAGTGATTTAAATATCAGTCTTAAAGGCACAGTAACAAAACAGTGGTGTAATTCTGTAAGGAAATGGTCAAGAGGAAATGAATTCGGAATATTTTTGGTACAATAAGCTAATACAAAAAGTAAACAAATAAACAAAAAAGTAAGAAACAAGTTCTTTCAGTATCTTTCAGTGCACATGCAATTTTTCAGTAGTGAGTCATGTTCATTTAACCGTGTTGCCATGCCATCTGTGTACATTCGCTTGATTAGAATTTTTTACCAGACCTGGCTGTGATACCCATTATGTAAATAGGACTGTCACGGTTCGGTCAGTGGCCAGTAGTGGCCACTGCTTTTCTGTTGTTTTTTGGTTCTGTTTCTGTTTGGGACTTTTATTTTGACCTTCTGTTCATGTATCACATGTCTTCCTGTTTTGTGTTCATGCACTGATTATGTCTAGTATTTAAGTTCTATTTGTGTTAGTCTCACTGAGCTGTCCATTGCCTCACTATCGCCTCATTTACGCCTCACATACTCCTAGTTTCTGCCTGTACCCTGATTCCTGTTATCTGGTTCCTGTTCCTGACGGCCCCTGTGCCAGGTTTTGTTTCTTTGTTCTCGGTTTGTAAATAAAGTTAATTCAGCACGGATCCCTGGTCTCCGTTTTGGGCCGTGCCCCGAGGTAGCTCACGGCTGAGGGCTAACCCCCACAGCTGTGACATTGACTCAATATCTTTTAATGGGACAGAAAAGGTGCATTTTTTCCTCAGATTAGAACCAGATTTAGTTGATTGGGTTGAGACGAAGCATGTCTCACTGGTATTACATTGAGAGTGAATGTCTCTGTTGTCTCCACTGTTTACAGAAAAGATTATAGATTATAAAGGAATAGTATTTTTAAGAGCTGTTTTTGATATGTGTGTGTGTAGCGGAGTTCAGTATTTGGACACGTGAGGCTGGCGCGGGAGGCTTGTCCATCGCTGTGGAGGGACCCAGTAAAGCAGAAATCTCCTTTGAAGACAGGAAGGACGGCTCCTGTGGAGTGGCCTACGTGGTCCAAGAGCCTGGTAAGAGCCACCAGATCAGGATTTTTAATAGTTCCCCTCAGTACACTGTTTTTCCTTATCGAGAAAATTGAGAGTTTTTATTGATGATCTTTAATTCTCGTTGACATTAGGTGACTATGAGGTATCAATCAAATTCAACGATGAGCACATCCCAGACAGTCCTTTCATCGTACCTATAGCAACACTGTCAGACGACGCTCGCAGACTCACAGTCACCAGTTTACAGGTGAGACTCTCTCCCTCTCTCTCATCTCTCCCTCGCACGTAAGCTCTTGCTGATACATAGTAGTTATGTCGTATGCGTCTAGGAAAGAGAATAGTGAAAGTGACCATTTGTCATACGAAAACACACCACAGCACACAGTGTGAACAGCACCTTGCTCAGAGTACCTAGCGGCCTTGGGGATCGATCCCGGACTTTCTGGTCTCTGGGCGGATGCCTTAACCACTAGGCCATCCAACTACCCAATAGTGTGTGTGCATACAAGCTAATGTATGATCTGTGTTAATCTGGAGTAAGTTACTCTATTCCAGTTCTTGTTGTTCCAGTTAAATGAAAACTAAGAAAACACAAATGGTAAAGAGAGTTTATTTATGGAAATATTTGTTCTTATTTGTGATTTTTATACAAACCCTAGAAAGACAGTGGCATTTCCACATGCAATTATATATAGACTTTAGACTTCGTACGTTTTAGGACATTCTCAGACCACAATATCATGGTTTGGACATAATTGCTCAAGCTGTCTGGGATAAAACAACAGGTGAAGACTTTTGTGCAGTGGGCTGCTTCAAGCGGTCGCGGGCGAAACGGCTTCCGAAACGAAGCAATACTGCTAAAAGCTCTTGGATGGGGACCTTCTGTTTTTTTTAATTTCTAGATTAATTATCTTCTCATGGCTAAATTAAATATAACAGTATTCTCTAGACACAGCTGTTACTGAACTGTGTGTGCTTGTTGTGCTTTTTAACACTTTACCGAAGAGCAGAATTCATAAAGCTTTGTGATGTTGACATGGGACTTTAATGGTAACTGACATAAACCTACATTGCAATTCACAAGGTTCAACACATACAGCCACCCCTCATTTCTTGAGCCACCCCTCATTTCTTCATAGACCGGAGTAGGTCCAAAAGGTTTGACTGGTGTTTCAAATCAGAAACTTGAATTAAAAGAAAAAAAAGCCTGTCTGTATAGATTCAAGATTCAAAATGTTTGTCATATGTACAGTAGAAATCACATTTCTCCGTCCAATTAAATTCTCCCTTTGTTGTCCACACAAATGCCGAGATTAGGTTTAGGATCTGTATATATATATATATATATATATATATGTGTGTATCAAGTCTATATATCAGCTTTACACAAAACTACTGAAGTTTAACACTGAATAGTGAAGGCGAAATGTGTTTACACTGTTGTTTGATTCTCTCTTTCCCAGGAAATGGGCCTGAAAGTGAACCAGGAAGCTTCCTTCGCCGTGCAACTGAATGGAGCGCGAGGGGTGATTGACGCCAAGGTGCACACACCCTCTGGCGCAGTGGAGGAGTGTTACATCACAGAACTAGACAATGGTGAGCACACAAACACACACGTCAAAGTCACAATAGTCCTGCTATTTAAGAAACTACACTAATGTGTCTCTGAAATTCACTACCAGTCAAAGGTATTTGTACACCACAAGTTAACACTATATTTCATAAACTGCAGATTATATTCTTGTTAAATCTTGGAAGTTGAGTGAACAACTGTGAATGAAAATATGTCAAATAAAACAGGTTTCATTTATGAGATGAGAGAATCTTAACAGTGCAGGTCTGACTCCGATTAACTGGTTGTTGGTGATACAGAGTCTAATTCTAGACTGTCCTTTAACTTTAAATGCACTTGTTAAGTGCTTCACCCCTTAATAGCTCTTTAAATATCTAACAGTTGTCTGGTGACATTCTGATTCTAATTGTAATTATATTAGGTGTCTTTTTATAGTCAGTAGTGATGAATAGAAAATGTGCCTTTTGTGGCTAATAAAGGTATTCACACGGCGAACATGCTGTAAATGTATTTGTTAGCAAAGAATATTGAGTGTATTTTTACTACATATTAAGTAAATAACATACAAATGCAGAAAATCTCAGTGTTTGCCCGAACTTTTAACTGGTAGTGTATATTTTTGGAAATGGGCATACTCTTATTAGATTTAGCATTAAACCTCAGCTGTTATTCTTTTTTTTAAACAGTTTTTCTTCAGAATTGCTATTTTGGAATGAAACGTTTCTTACGTGGAAATGGATCTGACTGTTTTTTAAACCATTTTAGGACTGAAGGTGACGTTTGCCTCTAACAGGAAAACACTGTTATCTGTAATCAAAGCAAAGCAACAGAATTGGTCCTAAATCTTTCTGTTTGTGAGAACCTGGTGTTCTTTTTCTGCAGATAAGCATGCAATCCGGTTTATCCCGCGGGAGAACGGCGTGCACTCCATTGATGTTCGCTTTAATGGAAGCCACATCCCCGGCAGCCCCTTTAAAATCCGTGTGGGCGAGCCGGGTCAGGCCGGAGACCCGGGCATGGTGTCTGCTTTCGGTCCAGGCTTGGAGGGAGGAACCACAGGTAAACAACTGACCCACATAAACACAAAAACAAACACAGGCACATTCACCCCAGTGTCAAACACATCGGACCTGGAACTTTGTTCCAAAACCAAATTATAACCCAAGAACGTTTTAATCCAGACATGACCAAACCAAACTAGAATCTGAATAAAGCTCGGAGATTCTAAAGACAAAGGCAACTAGCAACTGTTCATCAGATTATTGATTAGAAATATATTAATGATATTTTAAAACATTTATTACATTATTAAATATCCAAAAATTTACTCCAACAACACCCTCACAGTTTTAGAGTGAACTAGATAGCATTTCCGCAAGAAAAATGTGAAGTGCGATTGCATGGTTGCTATGGAAACTATAATTGTTAATAGCTGATTCTTTATGGTTACCAATGGTTGCGGTGGTTTCTATGGTTGCTATGGTGTTTTTAGGTGGTTACTAATGTGCAGCAGTTACATTCTGCCGTCTCCATCTCGAACATCTTAACTTTCTCTGAGGGAACTTTTAGAGGTGGACATCTGGTTCCACTGCCCACCACTGTGAACTGTTGTGATTTACAGAGTGTTTATCTATTCCATCAGATAAATTGGAATAAAAAAAACAATCATAAATCATGTAATATAGAGTTTGAATTAATTCTTGCCCTCAGTATCGAAATAGGTATCAAACACGAAAATAAGACACTAAACACCTACATCCCCTTAAATGATCTTGGAACAGTTTATTAACAAAAGAAACCACTTACTTTATGTACCACCATTATCACTTAATGAAATCGTGTCTCTCCACCCTCTCCTGCAGGTGTGCCCTCCGACTTCATCGTGAACACATGCAACGCTGGATCCGGCGCCCTGTCCGTCACCATCGACGGGCCCTCGAAGGTGAAGATGGACTGCCAGGAGTGTCCGGAGGGCTACAAGGTCACGTACACGCCCATGGCTCCCGGCAGCTACCTCATCTCCATCAAATACGGAGGACCACAGCACATCGTCGGCAGTCCTTTCAAAGCTAAAGTGTCTGGTGAGACCACGCTGTTGCACCACACTGAGCTATTTTCAGCCACTCTGTGTTAAAAAGAGAAAGTTATTTTTTTTCTCTGAATTCTTGCAATTCTCACAAAGTGGAGATGCATCCTGATTTGGAAAGTGCCGTTAACCCTTGTGGTTTCACCACTTCCTCTGTCGTTACTGAAAGTGCTGCATGACTCTTAATCCTGCACTGATGTAGCAGTTTCTGGTGTGTGTGTGTGTGTGTGTGTTAGAAAGAGAGAGAGAGAGAGAGACAGAGAGAGAGAGACAGAGAGAGAGAGTAACAGACAGAACGACAGAGAGAGAGAGAGAGAGAGTAACAGACAGAACGACAGAGAGAGAGAGAGAGTGTCAGACAGAACAACAGAGAGAGAGAGAGAGAGAGACAGAGGGAGAGACATAGAAAGAGAGAATGAGAGAGAGTGACAGACAGAAAGACAGAGAGAGAGAGAGAGACAGAGAGAGAGAGACAGAGAGAGAGAGAGACAGACAGAACGACAGAGAGAGAGACAGACAGAACGACAGAGAGAGAGAGAGAGTGACAGACAGAACAACAGAGAGAGAGAGAGAGTGACAGACAGAACAACAGAGAGAGAGAGAGAGAGACAGAGGGAGAGACATAGAAAGAGAGACTGAGAGAGAGTGACAGACAGAAAGACAGAGAGAGACAGAGAGAGAGAGACAGAGAGAGAGAGGCTGGCCATCGATTTGATATTAATCAATCAAACGTAGATGAACGTAGATAGAGGAAAAGGAAAAGGTTTTAGAGGAATGTCCAAAAACAGACCTGTGGAAGTCATTAAAATGTTTTTTCTCTCTGTTTCCAGGTGCGCGCCTCTCTGGGGGGCACAGTCTTCACGAGACCTCCTCTGTGCTGGTGGAGACGGTGATGAAGACCTCCTCCGTGGCCGGCTCCTTCGCTTCCCTCCCCAAGTTCTCGTCCGATGCCAGTAAGGTGGTCTCCAGAGGGGCCGGCCTCTCCAAGGCCTTCATCGGCCAGAAGAACACTTTCACAGTAGACTGCAGCAAAGCAGGTGAGACGGTCTACAGCACATCACCACCCAGAAAGCTTTTCCCACCATTTGTGCATATTGTCACTGTACGCTGGGAACTATGGGAACAGCCCTAATTTTGTTCATACAGACAATAGCTAGACTCTCGTATTTCCACACGAGGACTAGAATAAACTTTTAGACACAATTAGAGGTGTGATATCCTACATGAATGCCACATTTATTGCACCTAGACTAGATTATATAAAGGAAAAGGGGGTGGTGGAGGGGACTTTACGAGAGCTGGGACATAATATAGCTTTTCCAGAAGCCATTTTATCAGAGTGTGTGAAACCTGATGCTGGGGTCTGAGGATGCCCTAAAACATGCACCAATAAAGGGAGGCTTTTTGTTTGGATATTAGCGCCCCCCCCCCCCATCTGACACCCCCTCCACTAAAACTGTTCGCTCTTTTTTCTCCTTTGGCTAAAAACGATTGTCCAAGGGCCAAAATTTCAGTGCAAATCTGAAAATAATAAATGTATCACCTTGAAAAAAAAACAAAGAATACAACAAAGTCGTATTCAGTGTCTAAGACTTAATAAAGTATGTACTAGTATTACTGGTTATGCACATGAGAAATAGTGATAACCTTTTTATACTTCACTCTTGGGCTGATCAGATGGGTTTGAACAGTCATCCCTGCTATAGAGTGGCAGCAGATAAACACACACACACACACACACACACACACATCGGCCATGTTTTATTGATTATTCAATAAACGGTATTCGACCGTTTTGTTATTGTGTCATGTCCAATGATTAATAACTTCTTCACCACAGATTTAATTCCATTTGACAGCTCATCATCCCACTTGGCATTCAGAATAAAGCAAAACAACAGAAGCAGAAAGTCATAGTGAGCACATCGGCGCCATCTGCAGATTTTAAAATGCTGGATGAACTCAATAGCATAAATTCAATACCAGAGTAAAGTATGAATCTGAGAGTATGATTACTAGCACTGGGGTTTGTCACTGCCATAAGAACTTTTTCAAATTTATACAGAGGGTCCTCGAGTCACAACTCTCTCAACATTTCGCATTTACATCCCTCACTCCCACTCGGCTTACACCGTTAGCCTTGTACTCACTGTCGTGGGTGGACTAGCCTGGTTGCGTGTGGTGGAAGAATACGCAGCGCATGAGTGAGGGAGGGTTTTTTCTGTGGCTTAGTTGTGTTTTTATGATTTTACAGCAGTGCTAGGATCGGTAAGTGACTTACCTTATGGTCTATTCCAACTTCCACTGAAATTCAGGTTACAGTACTGTCGAAGGAACAGGGGGCCCACAGTAACGCACCGCTTTTCATGGGGGTTACGTTCTAAGAGCAACCGTTTATAGTGAAAAACCGCGTTGTTGTGTTAAATATGCCCCTAAATCTGCTCCCAGAACATGATAATGTCATTTTAAACTCAGTTTAATGCATAACTGTTAAAGAAAATGTAAAGGTAAACCCATATTCGGACTGTGGAGTTTGAAGTGTCTGAGTGCTTGCACCGCGGATAAATCACGCCTAGAGTGCGGGGGCTCAACCCTGGTGTGGAATTCGAAAAAAGTGCTTCCAGGTCGGCTACAGCCTGCCATGAGTCCCCGTGTGTGAAAACTTCCAGAAAATGTACATTTATTGCCACAAAAAAAGCAAAAAATGGAGAAGGATATTTGCAGTTTCCACATAAAACTGTGAGTTCAGATCTCAAAATATCTGTGTGTGACTGAATCCGCGACTCCTGATCCACATAAAACTTGATTTTTCTTCTTTGTGTTCTTTTGCAGGTGACATCATTCTAAAGCCCCAGTAGTGCTTGTTATTATTACATGTTTTTAAATTACAATAACTTTGGTTCTAAGTGACACAGGAATACCAAAAAAAGCTCAGCATGAGGTCTGTCACCTCGAGCATCAACACCAGGGAGCTTTCACATGAGGCGCTGTTTTGCCATGTGATGACAATTTGACATTGTTTTGCTTCTGGCCAGGATCTGCACTGTTCAGGCTCTGGGGGTTAATACTCTGGTGACAGCAACTATACACACAAAGCACAACACATTCAAATCTGCTCGCTTAGACATGTACACACACACACAAGCGCACATGAACCAAACTGTGCTTTATATGGATAATTCAATGCCTCTTAACTCCACAGGGACGAACATGTTGATGGTGGGTGTGCACGGGCCCAAGACTCCATGCGAGGAGGTCTACGTCAAGCACATGGGCAACAGAATGTATAACGTTACCTACACAGTCAAGGAGAAAGGGGACTACATTCTCATCGTCAAATGGGGCGACGAGATGGTCCCGGGCAGCCCCTTCCACGTCACGGTGCCTTAGAAGGACTCCCCCAGACCTGTCTCCTTCTCTCCACTATGCAAAGACTCTGTCTGTCCTGGGGAAGGACAGCGATGCCAAACCTTTTCACAGAAAACTATCTCACTGTTTGAAGAGCAATCAAGATAACATCACAGAAACAGTACTGCCAAGCTTCGTGCCAGCGCTCCTCCACATTCGCGTATTATGTTATCTCCATTGCTCTCTTTTGCTAATAGTTGTTTTTTTTTGTATTTTCTATTTTTGTGATCCTAGAGAATGTATAAAAGGGAGCGAATGGTCTCAGACGATAGATACTGAATTCTTCTAACCATGTTCTAGCTGTCACCAGCCCTACCACGACTGTAGCTGCCATCAGGACCACGAGCAGGCAGCATTTATTTATTTAGTCAAAACGTGTCTTATTTTGATGAGAAAGAACACAATCCAGTCTCTTAACACTACAAGGCAAGCTCCTGAGCTTAGGCCCAGCCAAAGCTGAACGATCACTAACACAGACAGGCTGATGGCAAGCGTTTTCCGAGCTTAAACCGAGGTCACGGAGGTCCTGCTGTACGGCAGACAGCATCGTGTGACTCGGCAAGACAGACTTTTATACCACTGATCAGGGGAATGTTTCAAAAACCCAAGAATGTTTTAGGAAAGCAGTATTAAAGAGTGACATTTTATAGTAATTTTATATATAAAATAATTGATGTGTATGGAAAGAAATGCTGTTTGATATGTTAACCTATTGTTTGTTAAATCTGTGCAGGCATATTAAAAGTTTTAATTGCCAATTTGCCATTCAAAGTGTGCCCTGGTGTCTCCTCTCAGAAATCCTCTTCTTATTTATTTAAGGGTGTACAAAATGCCCCCTACTGGTTAATGAGTGAAGTGCATAAGAGATACTAAAATTCAAATAATGTGTCCTTGACAAGAATGAACAGTCAATGGGGTTACGCTCACAAAGCTTCTTTTTATTCGATATTCGAAGCGTTGACACAGTAAACAGTAATGAGACCCTCACTCTGGACATTGCAAGGACACATTTAAAGGGGAATTCCACCAATGTGTGAAAATATTCTGCATAAATAATCATTAAGATGCAAGAAAAGTCATTCAGAGTGGTTCGATGTGAAGTTCTGCAGAAAGTTGCTCACAGGGGTGGAGATAGGAACCAGATGTTTGTGTCCAAAAAGATTTTTTAACATCGTGGTTATGAATTCACAGTTAGATTCTGTTTGATAGTTTTGATGGATTGTTTCGTGTTATGGTTATGCATTCACTGACATTGTTTTGGTACATTTTAAAAAGGTTTTAGCTTAAATATCATTTAAAGGCGGAGATGTTCGTGGCAGATGTCATGAATAGACATACATTTTTTTACCACATTTTATTACAATGTAATACTTATCAAAACATATAAAAATCCAGAAAACATGTAGGTTCACTGGTGGGTCTGGGTTCCATTCACCACCACTGTAATGAAATTTGTAAGTTACTCACATCAAACCATCCTGACTGACTTTGTTTACATTTACGGCATTTATCAGACGTTTTTATCCAAAGCGACTTCCATTCCCTACCTACAGGGGGCAGTCTCTCCCTGGAGCAACTTGGGGTTAAGGGTCTTGCTCAGAGACCCAGTGGTGGTTTGCTGAGGATTCAAACCCACGACCTCTTGGTCTGGAGGCAAGTATCCTACCCACTGAGCTACCACCTCCACAACTTGAATGAAGTGGTTTACATCTTACAACTTCATTCAAAATTACATTTTTGGAAAATGTAATGGAGTGGAAGTCTAAATTTAATTTGACAGCAGTTTTATGATCTCATTGTGTTTAATGGGACTTTGTGGAAGTCTGTGGTTTGTAGCCTGGTTTAGTTTTGATTAACAAAAGGTGAAAACAAGTTCATCAGGCACCGATAATAGTTGCTTGTTGTATTAATATGTGAGTTTATCTCAGTTATTACAGACCATTGTATTCATCAGGGTAGTCATGATTAGAATATTTGCCTTTAAACTGAACTCTCACATTGTTTGGACAGTTCTGAACAGGTCAGCCATGGTGGCCAGCAGTACCTGCCTTTGTTCAGCGCACAAAAGCTCCCGTTACTCACAGCCTCTGCGGGAGGCAAACATCAATACAAGATCAGCAGCACTTTCAGAGCTTCACAATCACAGACTCGAACATAAAATACCTTTGAGTCGGAATCTAGAAAGATGTCAGGATACGTGTAGAAGAGGGAAATTATCCCTAAATACAAGAGTTTCTGTTTACTGGAGTAGCTAACATAGCAACCAACACTTTAGGTCCATCAGATCTGTATTTTTGCTACAGTTCAAAATGAATAATGCATGGAGTAAACATGGACAAAAGTATTGGGACTCCAGACCATTTAATCAACAGGGACATTAATGACATTACATTCAAATCCATAGACTTTAATATGGAGCTTGTCCATCACTTGCAGCTAGAACAGCTTTCACTCCTCTTAGAGGACTTTCTACAAGATTTTGGAGTCTCTGTGTGAATTTGTGTCCATTCATTCTCTAGAGCATCCATGAGGTCAGACACTGATGTTGGACGAGAAATTCTGGATCACAATCTCCGTCCCAGTTCATCCCAGAGGTGCCGGATGGGGTTAAGGTCAGGGCTCTGTGTGAATCTGAAGTATTAAGATCCTTTAATGGAAGTAAAGGTCCTAGACTAAACCCTGAAAAACAGGTGTGTCTCAATACTTTTGTCCATATAGTGTAGCTCACAGTAGTTTTAAAGTGTGTCATGCCTGTAAAGCGCTTCATATAATTACATTTTTTGATCCTTCTGGTCGAAATAAAATATACAAACAGTCTCGTTTAAATGCTTGTAAAACCGAAGCATGCTGTCATAAATACTATGATTTTATTTACCCAATTTTCTGGATAAAAACCCTTATTACGCCACCAATGAAGAGCTATGACTCAGCAGCCCATCCAGTGCCTTTTCCTGGAGGCTGAAATGGTTTTATAGTAGACCCCCATGGTGACGTGCTGCCAGTATAAGCCAGACAATTTCCATTTCTTTCTTGGCATCAGGAAAGCTGTGAAGTAGTCTTAGCTTGTAAAGTGACGTCGACTTTCCATCTATTCTTGTGGGCTGAAACTCTGAGTCGGATAAATGGAGGCCATTTTAATGAGAAAGAGCAAGTGATAGATGCCTAATGGATCAGTGTTCATTTGTAATGAGGATGTAGATGGCGATTGAGGCCCGGGGTCTGCGAATTAAAGCTGCATATTTCTACTGCTGTGCCAGGGTGCTTCACAAATCGATTCCTCATTACGCAGAGGCCACAGGAAGGATCAGGGGAAGCAGCCATTAGAGGCAGAGAGAGGTGGGGGGACGGGGAGAGCAGGTTTGGCAGCGGTGCCGCGTTTGGGATGCGCTCTGTAATATAAATGACCTTGCACCTGTAGGCTTCTATGAGGCCATGAGTCTTGCCCCAATTCTGCACTTTCTTAAGTAGGACACACTACGAGGTGGGGAAAAAAAGACTAGCGGCTATTTTTTTGTGCCAGACACTCCGTCGATCACTTTATCAGCCCTACTGGCCACATACAGTACTGTGCAAATCTTTGTATCTGCAAAAATAATATTGAAAAACTGTTTAGATGAGCAGAAAATGTTTTCATCACAATAATATTACTAAATACACTTATAAACCTAAACATAAATACAATTAAGATCATACAGTTAATAGTGATTTTATATCACTATTTGTACAAGAATTTTTCGCGGGGGTTACGTTCCAAGAGCACCTACGTATATTGAAAATATTTTGGCTAAAACATGCCTAAATATGCCTATTATTATAGTGTAATTCCTTAATATGCTCCCAAATATGCTCCCAGAACACTTTAAATTCATTTTAAACTCAGTTTAATACATCACCCGTAAAGAAAATAGGTAAAAGGTAAATAAATAATCGGAATTAGAAAACTTTATTCCTTTAAAAACTGTTAGCATTAGTGGTTAGCATTAACAGCGTCCAAAGACTCATACATGAAAGAAAGGTTGAAATAACTCTCTCTACCCACACGTTTAGATAGGGCACAGTTTACTAATACTAAATAAACCGAGATAACTGTTGAAAATTAAAATCCGAAGAAAAAAAACATGAAACACAGAGCGATCGCGCTGCAGCAGCAGCTTCTTCCTTTTATGGTCGCTGATAACTTTTCAGTGTATTACCGCAACCAGCTCAACGGTTTGGTTCTCAAAAAAGGCGAAGAATATTTGCAGTTTCCGGGTTATTGTGGGGACTTCCGCGTTATTGTTGTGATTTTTTTCATTCAATTAAATCATACATTTTATTTATGAACACAACACTCAAGGTCACTTTGCAGAAGTTAAGAAATAAAAATTAAAGGATAAATAAATTAAATTAAGAGTTAATCCTTGCGTTATCCTCAGATGTTCGGGGTGGGCGCTCCACGTTGGGGACCTTAAGTGCAGTTATTTTATGCGCACTCTCCGCGGATACGCCGGACCAGCTCAATATCTTTAGGCATGATGGTGACTCTCTTGGTGTGGATGGCACACAGGTTTGTGTACACGGACAGACCCACCAAGTCTTGCCTCGCTGCGGCGGAGACTCAACAAATATGACATTAGTATAAACAATAAACAATATGGTGTGAATGCAATGTCAGACTTCCAGAATGATTAGTGCTGCACCATAAGTGTGGAATTGCACAGGAGGCAGCAGCACTGTGTAAGTGTAAGGAATTGCAGAAACAACTCAATAAATAGACAATATAACAGTGTAACAATAGTGAGAACAGGACGTAAATCTGAGACAATACAATAATAAAAATATAGCAATATACCAAAGTGACAGCCATGTGAATGGGATGTAAAGGCAATACAGTAAGTAGAAAATAAAATGTATAAAATGTATGTAAATGTCACGGTCGCCTCGCCTTCCCCCCCGTAGACACCGATCCCCATCCCCTGAGTATTAGTTCCCCCATTCATTCTGTTTCTTTTCTGTCTTTTTCTGTCTCCGTGCCCTGTCTGCCCGTATCCCAATCCCCCTCCGTTCCTCGCTTCGTTCCTTTCTCCCTTTCGAGTCTTCGTGTTCCGTTTGTGTCACAGCCCGTCCTCATCAGTTGCACCTGTGTCTCGTCCCGTCAATCACAGTCTCATCTGTCTTCCCTTCCCGTGCACTACTTAAGCCCAGTCTGACCTCGAGTAAAACGTGTCTGTATTTGTTCGACTCCCTTGTGTGTGTGAGAATTTCTGGTGTCTAGAAAGCCGAGTGTTTTTCATGTCATTTAATGCTCTCTGTTTTCCATTTTGCTTTCTCAGACTCGTGCTTCTCCTTTTTGATTTCTGGCGTTTGCGCCCAGAGGTGTTTGTCCTGAGCTCCACGACCTCTCTGCGGGTCTGCGGGCCAGCGCCGCCTTTTCTTTCAGTTGGTTTACATTTACATTTACGGCATTTATCAGACGCTTTTATCCAAAGTGACTTCCATTCCCTACCTACAGGGGACAGTCTCTCCCTGGAGCAACTTGGGGTTAAGGGTCTTGCTCAGGGACCCAGTGGCGGTGCTAAAGGTAGGATTCGAACCCGTGACCGGAGGCAAGTATCCTACCCACTGAGCTACCTCGTGCTCCGGAACCCGGAGCACAAGTCCTGCCATTTGTTTCTTGTTTCTTGGTTTTATTGTATTTTCTGTTACATTGTTAAGTCGGGGTTTATCCTTAGTCTGTTGCTCTCCTGTGTTTGTTTATCTGTTATTAAAACCACATCTTTCCCCCTTTCACTGCACCACAATGACAGAAAACCTTCCAGAGTTCGTAATATTTCACCACATGTATGTTAATGCACAGGAACACTTAACAGCATGGAAACCACATTGAATGACTGTAAATTATGGATGATAGCTCAAGGCACAGGAATGTGACAGGAATGTGTGATGTGCTGATGTCACATATAAACAGTTGAGGGAACATAGCACTCTGGGAACATGCGTAAGCTCACACAAACATGGTGTTAGACCTTCTAAAGTGTTTTTATGGATCTCCATCCCTACACGTTCAACCCAATCCTTACATCTTAACAGTCCCAGGTAACTTACTGCTGTTTTCTCTGTTCTCACACACCAGACCAAGCACATGGGGAGCATGTTAACTATTAAAGGTGCTGCATTAGATGTGCTCAGGGAGATGAAGCTGACTGGGTTGAATTCAGGGAGAACACCTGAATTAAAGGTAAGTTACTGTGATGCATCTGCTGCACCACTGAATGGAAAGCAAGAATAAAAAGTTGGTGAATGAGAACCTAAAGTCAACTCAGTAATGAACAGTGTGGTTCCTGGAATTAGGTTCAGAGCGTGATGGTGCACAGAGGTGGGGTGCTTTCTGTCTCTCAGGGACCCCAGCAGGGCTGAGGTTAATGGAGGAGACAGGCAGACATATCAGAAAATGCAATCAGCTGCATGTGATAAGAGAGGGAGAGGGAGAGAGAGAGAGAGAGAGAGGGGGAGAGAAAAAGAAAAGAAAGAAAGAGAGAAAGAAATAAAGAAAGAGAGAGAGATGAAAAGAGAAAGAGAGATAGCAAGAGAGGTACAGACCGAGAAGGGGGGGCAGATTGCGGGCGTGATGAGAAATTGTGTTTTTATTTACAGCTGGTCTGTTACAACACACACACACACACACACACACACACACACACACACACACACACACACACACACACACACACACACACA
>JBBPDE010196896.1:0-16990 GCA_037974605.1 Nannopetersius ansorgii
GCGAGCGTGAGAGTGAGCGAGGAAGAGAGAGAGAGAGAGAGAGAGAGAGAGAGAGAGAGAGAGAGTGAGAGTGAGAGTGAGAGAGGAAGAGAGAGAGAGAGAGAAAAAGAAAGAAAGAGATGCCATTTTTTTAGAAGCAAAGTCAAGAAACCCAATATTGCAGGTTAACAAAGCTTTGAAACTAACAAGTCTCAGTTTATTCATTAACAGTTTCCAAGAAAATAGCCAGGGGTGCCAGGTCAGGCCAGGTCAGATATTGGAGCCACTCTATGCAAGAGGAATGTTTCTACCATGGCAGCTAGCAAAAAACACTCCTTTCATAACTTCACTTCTCTAAAGCAGTGGTCCCCAACTGCCGGGCCGCGGACCGGTACCGGGCCATGGGTCATGTGGTACCGGACCGCCGGCTGCACAGAAAAAAAAGTGGATGTTACCCATGTTATGTTGTTGGCTTGTTCTTATGAAAATGCTGTTAATAGCTGCATATTTTTTATTATTGTATTTTAAAGATACCCCATTATTATATATTTAAATTATCCCCATTTTTATGCGCATCATTTATTTGTATAATATACGTATATTTATCTGCCACTCCTCAAAGGCCGGGCCGCGAACATAGTTTCTGATATTAAACCAATCCATGACAAAATAAAGGTTGGGGACCACTGCTCTAAAGGACGCTACTAACAGCACACCTTGTTTCAGAACCTACAGTCATGAAACAAAAAATGACTTAGATTCCTTCCTCTCATGGAAGCCACAACCACATAATCTTCAACAGAACAGGCAGCATATGCAGCTAGGTATCAGAGAAGCTCCCAATAGCAACTGGAATGAGGAGTTCTGGAAGGGCTGGAATTTAGAAAAAATCTGGATGTTCTGTAAATGACTTCACAACCAGAAAACACAAAAAATCTGCTCCTAGGATGTTCCAAGAGCCTAGAACCCTTGATTCTCTCTGACTACATCGTTTGGCCCCTCAAAGACACATGAGTGCACTGTAGCAGGGTCTGGAAGACCCCGAGGAGATGAGCCTCAGCATAAGTGTCACCTCTCATCATGTCACTCTGCAACTCAGCAAACATACAGACCAAAACTGGTTGCACATGATCACAACAACATTACAGCTAAAGCTAATGCTAACATGAAAACAGTCGATACAACATATTAAATAGTGCTGGGGAGCCATTTTTGTTTAGAAATGGATTAACAAGATTGATGATGGGAAACACTAAGAGACAGTAGTCACATAAATACATTTCCAAAATGTCTGTCAAGGCTCTCAAACCTCATTCAGCACTTTTAGAGTGAAGCAGACCTGTGAATGTGGCTTAGAACACAATATGACTGAGCTCTAAAGATGAACTAAACTTCACCACTACAGGCAGCCGCTTTCAACAATACCAGGGCTGGCCTTCACAAAGCAGTCATAAGGACGACTGATCTTGGATCAGATGGCTCTGTATTTATACCAGACACAAAAAGTGATTCTAGATTTGCGCCCTCCTGTCTGTCCTGAGGAGGTTTACTAGTCCCACAATTGGAAAATTTGCATTGCTATTGCAAAAACTGGACAGTACAAAGGCAGGATGTAGGACAGTGTAGGACAGTCCTACATTGGGAATAAGTTCACACATTTTTATGAACAAGTGTTTTACTGATGTACTACTGGCTTCCAGTGTTAGTAAATCTAGCCTCCAAGCTCCAGTTCTAAAGTAAAGAAGCAACATTTGGACACATGACTAATTGACTCACATCACCGATTGATTCCTCATTAAACTATTTAAGATATCAAATGTCTTTTACATACACTAACCCTTACATATTTGGGACAGTCTTACATTGGGAATAATTCCATTGTCCATACATTTGATCCCCTATGCTGTGATCTCAGCACGGTTTAATTCACCTTTGGGTTAAAAGGTTTTTGAAATAAAATGTTTAAACCTTTATTTAGGCAACAACTTTGAGTATGAAGTGCTTCCAAGTAATTCCAAATATTAGCAGTATGATACAGTATGATGTATGTCTACAGGCAGCTGAGTCAAATTTCAGTTCCTGAGGCTTTGCAGGCTGGCTATCTCAGTAGACATTGTCCTCTCTAAGCCCCAGTGACCTGATGACCTTCGCCTGTGGGCAGACGTTAAGACTGTGATATATGCCTTCAGGCAGCGGCTTCTTTTGCTGACTCAGCTGCTTGTACACTGACCAGAGACAGGTATGAAGACTCGGGCTTATGCAACATCTGCAAAGCAAGTGTCTACTCTTTCACATCATCATCCAGTACCAGTATAAACACAGCCCCATGCCCAGCAATTCCTCTACACAGTTTAAACCATTACACAACTATAGATAAATATTCCATGGCCTGCGACTGTACACTTACAAAGTACACTTACATCACCCCACAGACATCGTTTTATATGTTTAGACCCAGCAAATGTCAAATATCACAAGCAGATTATGACCAATTTAACCTCTGGCAATAGAGACAGCGTCTCCAGTGAGTATAAAGTTATTTTCCACCATAAGACAAAATGAGTGTGAATGAATAGAGTGATTGTGGAGGGAATAAACACGTCTACGGATGTACAGCGTCACTCGCCGAAAGAGTGAACCGTCACACTTCAGCAGCATGAAACATTCATAACAGCAGCTTCCAACATGCAGCAGTTCCTCTGCTTCAAAGAATAAAATATTAAAAAGTAAAACGTCGGCCTTTTTGTAGCACTGTCAGTGGCGTTACTCAGACTGTTTGTATTCGGAAACAGGAACATTTCATGCTAAAACATGATTTCATGATTTCAACAAGGGAGATTTGATCCTTTTTTCAATTTATTCAAACAAGCACACAAACGGTCATAATACAGATGTGTAATAGACAATGCCTTCGTATTAAGCAGGTAAGTGGGGGGGAACAACTATATAAGCATTGGTCCTATCATCAGAAGGTCAAGATTCTAGACTTTATTCTGGTCAATCTCGACCCTCCTCTTCTCAATGGCCAATTTGGTGCAACAAACTTCCCCTGACTGTCAGAACTGCTGAGACCCCCACTGTCTTCAATCAGAGACTGAAGATCCTCCTTTTCACTGAGCACTGAGAAGAACTACTACTAGGGGTGTAACGGTACATAGATGTCACGGTTCGGTACGTACCAAGGTTTTGGGGTCACGGCTCGGTACGGTTCACGAGTCGTAAAGAACGAGGCTTGGTTTGTTTTTGTTTATTTTAAATAAACAGCAGTGTATTAACCAGTAAACACACACTCTTGCCTATATTTTCATGTATGTGTAAGTGTTACGCCAGTAGGTGGCACTATTGCACCACACTACGACCCAGGTTTATAATTTACTTGCGTTTTTTGGTCCCTCTGTGATTCCGTATTACTTCAATCACGTCTTCTCCGTCGTACCGTGTATTTTCCAAAAGACATCATGTACCGTGACAGTTCGGTACAAATACATGTACCGTTAGAGCCCTAACATCTGCACCATCTAAACTAACTTAACATACAAAAAAACTTCTATGAGTGTAATCTGATCAAATCATTGGCCAAGTGCTGTACATCTGTTAGCTGACATTTCAGAACTGGCACTGTGTTCTCCTCCAAGTGTGCTGTGCTGTCCAAGGACTTTGCATTAGTAGTGGCTTGAGAAGATGCAGTGAGGCTCCAGGTGAATGAGATTAGTTCTTACTCTCCTATGGTGTTGATGGTAATATGTGATTGTGGGGGTCCTAGCCAGGTGGAATTTAGAGTCAGAATCAGAAAACTTTATTGATCCTGGAGGAAACTGTTCATGATACGATGGTACTGACACACAGAGACACAGAAAACAATAGAAAATGCAATAAAAATAAAACTCTCTGGAAATACTCAACTGATCATGACTAAATTAGAGAGAAAAGTGGAAAAAGAAATGTTATCATTTATGGCAAATTGGTAATAGTAAAAAGTACATTTCTTCATGGACTAATCCAACGATAAGATTTCCGCCAATTCTATTTACGCAGAAGAAATCAGCAATCATCTAATTCAGCTGTACTTCACTCGTTCTCCTTCTGCTGAGGCGGTGCTGCTCTTCAGGGGTTCTCCTGCTCTGCTGACTCCATTCACTATTTCTGCTGAGGCCAACGCTAACGCATGGCATTCCACTCGACCCTGACAGCACACTTCTGCCACAAATCTAAAAAGCTAGTGCTGATGTCCGGCACCTCTCAGGACTGACCGCTGCGAATGAGTCGGCAATCACAAAAAGTGGTTTTGCCAGTGACATTTCCAAGAGACCTACAATAGATTGCTGAGGGCCTTTTTTTCTTTCTGAGAGATACAGCTGGAAAACAAAGAAGAAAGTACTTCCTCTGAATCTTTTCTACATGTTGAACTCGTTTTGAGTTTAGTGCTGAGGAGCAGATTAAAGTGACTTTTAACACTGAGCTTCATTAGTCATTTACAAAATATGCAGTATTCTATCAGTATCCTGCAAAAACAGCACAAATCCAACTCCCCATGAGGTCGTTCATTAAAATGCAAGTGATGTCTTCATTTTTAGGGCTCAGTTCATTAAGCGCATTAAAATCTTGGATTAGTTTGGTCTCATCTGTGCATGGAAACACACAAAAATGAACGAGTGAGTCAAAAGTCAGTAACACCCCAAAAGTCCAAAGCTTTTTGTCCAATCTCACTAAAAATGCTGCCAAAAGGACAAGACAACCTGGAGCAGCCACACATGAACCCTTGACCTGACCTGTTTGTGATCCAGAAACCATTCAACATCAGCACCTGACCTCACTAATGGCCTAATGCACTTAAATTTACATTTATGGCATTTTTCAGGCGCTTTTATCCAAAGCAACTTCCATTCCCTACCTACAGGGGGCAGTCTCTCCCTGGAGTAACTTGGGGTTAAGGGTCTTGCTCAGGGACCCAATGTTGGTGTGCCGCAGGTAGGATTCGAACCCATGACCTCTTGGTCCAAAGGCAAGTATTCTACCCACTAAGCTACCTCCACCTCACCACAGCAAAGTGTAAAGCATCCCAGAAGAGCAGATGCTGTTACTGCAACAAAGGAGACAAACTCCTTTTTAATACCTGTGATTTCAGAGGAAAGGCTGGATGACTTTTTGGAGGTAAATGTTTCTATAAATATGATTAAGGGTTAATCACTTCATGTATAACACGATGTATCAATGACAGAAGTAAACTGGTACATGACATTTCCTACTCAGCTCCTTCTTATTGAGTTTAAATCATTATGTACAGGGGTGGTGGGGGCCCAGTGGGTAGGATACTTGCCTCTGGACCAAGAGGTTATGGGTTCAGGTCCTACCTTCAGAACACCACCACTGGGTTCCTGAGCAAGACCCTTAACCCCAAGTTGCTCCAGGGAGACTGTCCACTGTAGAGAATGGATAAGTCGCTTTGGATAAAAGCTAAATGCCGTAGATGTAAAAGTAAATTATGTGCATTACTATCATATTATTATGTGCACTAGTCTAACATGTGCAATATCACATGCAGTTTGTTATTGGGTACTGAATCATTTCATCCTGTGCAATATCTCATTATCACATACAATAGTCTTTCCACGTGAAATATCGCTACTTAGGTCAATCTTATAGATCTACTCCTGATCTCTATTACATACAATACAATAATGGACTCGAGAGAATAGATCCCAAGTTATCATCTAAAGTTTTTATACCCCAGGATTTTGTGTATAAAGCATAATGTATATTATATAGAGGATATGGAGTTTTTATTGGATTTCTTTAGACTTTATGTTTGATATTGTTCTTGTCTCTGTATGACTGTACAGTCGTAACATAAGCAAATTCCTCTGGGATCAGTAATGTTTTCTGAACCAGATTCAACAGACCACCGTTCCTGAAGTGCTGCCCAAGGTAACTGCCTCGTTTGCCTATATGCTACTCCCACTGGTTCCAAAGATCATTTTGATAATCAGATCAGCGTCTTACTGGAACTTGGGCAGTGCCTAACTATTGACCTTTAGTCGTAGTGGTAATCCTGCTATTTTAAAGTACTGAATTCAATCTTTCTATAAAATGAAGAAAAACCTAAACACAGAGAACAAGCAAGCTCACTGCCAATCTACCAAGAATCTTCCAAAATCTACCAAGTTCATCCCACATTCCCACTTAAAGCTGCTCAGAGTCTCAGAGACTGCCAGTATACGCGCGTCACCTCCCAGACGGAGATTACACAAACTTGCGACCCATCCTCAAACAGGTCACAGGGACCTAAGAAAAGACTCTGCCCAAGTATGGAGGCTTCAGGCGCCTCAATTTATTCTGGGTGGGTAAATTCTCGTACAACTTTAGCAATGTCGAGACCTGCACTGTAGGGGCTAGACTGTCTACACGGAGTAAAAATGCCATTGTACTATCACAGCTATTGAGTCAAGACTAAACTGGGGCTGTTGAATATCACACATATGAAAGCTATTTCATGCTGTTTACTCCTAGCTGCAGCTCCTAAAGATCTAAGAGTTCTTCAGGGTCTATATTCTGAGTTCTGTAATGTATTTTGAGGCTAAGCCAGTCAGGCACTTGAACACTAAAAAAGTATCTTAAAATCAATTCTCTACCTGACTGAAAGCCAATGTAGTGACCTGATAATCGGAGTAACGTGATTTTAGCAAGAACTCTGGCAAGCTGTAACGGCTTAATGGTCTTTTGGGTCAGGCCAGAGAAAAGAGCACTGCAGTAATCCAGTCTTAGAGATAACATGAAAACAGTTTCTCCAAGTCACTTTTAATACCAAACCTCGGATCTTAGATATATTTTTGAGATGACAGAATGCTGATCACTTCAGTATGATTCTAAAACTAAAATCAGCATTCAAGAGTACACCAAAGGTTGGGGCTAAGTATGGATCCCTGAGGAACTCCACACCAGACTTACAGCAACACAAAAACACTGTCCTTTTGACCTAACCTAACTTCAGATAGCCCTATTCAGTTTTCAAGCGTTTCTAAGAGTACATCTGACAGTGTCAAATACATACCGAATTTTCTCCAGAACCTGTTTTATTTAGACAGCAGAGCTGTAAATATATATATTACAGACATAGCAGTATAAATACTTTTGTGTTGATGCAGTTTATGCCAGTATGCAAGTAGCGAGTAAGCTTGTTAACTGCTTCCGCACAGAGGATTTTCCCCCATCAATCTTCCCTTTTCACAAAGGGATGCAAAGGTATGTGTCTACTGTAACTTCGGCTTTACGCCAAATCTTATTTCTCACAGCCTTTGTGGCATCAGTGGGTTACCAATGGGTTTAAAATATCAAAGCATTTGAAATCCATAAATCTACTGTGAGTATAAGAATGAACACAGAGTGTTAGTCTAAGAGCTCGTACATCCTTTATATTGTGTAACGTTTGCCAGCAGCGTTATAATCATGATCAACGGCCTATTGGACAGGAATGGCTTCCTGTCAGCATTTCTCTTTGTGAAAACAACCTGCAGGCAGAGATTTACAAGAGACCAGATTGAGAGATAAATTTGTTAAACTATCAAATGGAATTAGCTACAGAGTGAAAGTGAAGGGCCGGTCTACAAAAGTAGAAGGAGGAGAAGAGAAGAAAAAAGAAGAGAAAAGGGGAGAAAAGAGAGAAGGACAGAGAATAGAAGAGAGAAGCGAATAAAATATGAGAAAGGAGGGGAAGGAAGAGAGGAGAAAATAGGGCAGAAGAGACGAAAAGAAGAAAGAAAAGGGGAGAAAAGAGAAGAGAAAATGTGAAGAGAAGAGAAGAGAAGAGAAGACAAGAGGATAGTGGAGGAGAAGAGGATAGTGGAGGAGAAGATGAGAAGAGAAACATAAAGAAGAAGATGAGAAGAGAAAATGGGAGAAGAGGATAGAAGAGAGAGAAGAAAATTGAATTGAATTGAATTGAATTTGAGTTATCTACTGAAGGTGGTGGTAAAGAGAGAATCATGTGAGTGGATCTGTGGATTATTTACTACCTTTTTCTACCTTCTTCCATCTACTCTGGAAACGCCTGGGCTTTCTCAGCAGCTCCAGCTTGACCCAGCTTTGCACAGCCTCTCTCCTTTTTGTGGCATCAGCTCCCGCTAATGTCGAGGAGTGTGGAGGAGGGGAGGAGAAGTCTTGTAAAACCCCTTTCCTACTTTGCACTATTGCAAAAAGTCATTATGCCTGATTTAACAGGGTTTTCTTCCACCTGAAGTGGTCGAAATCTGCTGACCTGATAGATTCACACGTAGCCTCCTCTCCAACTGCTGCCTTTGGTGTTATATTGTTCCTTTACTTTATTGCCAACCAAATGGGACACTAGGGGGCCCATTACTGTAGTTTCAATCGACAAGATTCCCAGGTGAGAATGGAGAACGCATGTGAGACGTGAACAGATTGATGGACCTTATTAACATGTGGCCCTTTATCTACTAAGGTAGGTTATATCACATGAGAGAGAACGATGGGCATGGTCAGTGCTTTTAGAGCCCCGATCAACTGCATGGACCATTAAGAAGACAGATTCAGACCAATTACAGAGCCGGTAAACCAGTGGCTCTCAGACGAGTCATCAGGGATCCCCAGAAGGTCCACATTTTTGCTCTATCCTTCTGTTATGAGTCCTGGATCGCCTGGGGGTCCCTAACGATAACATTTGTTTTACTGGTTCTATAATTGATCTAAATCTCATTAAGAGAGTGCGAAGGTCAAAAGGGGACTGATGTTGTTGTTTTCAGCAGTGGATCTCAAGCTGGACTGTTTTAGGATCCAATAATGGGAAAACAACGGTCCCTGTTCAAACTCTCTCGATGAAACTGGACACTTTCTGAAAGGTCATATCCTGATGGTGCATCTTCAGCTGAGGTTTAATTCTGATATTTTACCCAATAACCCTTCAGCACAGAGCGTCACACAAGTGTGTAGGAATAATCGAATGCTCTAGCTCTTCAAGATTACAGCTGGCATGTCATCACCTTCACACTTCGAGCTTTATTTTTATATTTTTAATGTCTGACAATCACTCCACATATGGGTCACACTAAACTCTGCTTTGAACACTAAAAAAACTGCTTTGAACAGCTGACAGGCCAAACTGATGGACAGAGCACCGTGCAGGACACTCAAGAGCACAACACACTGTATAACATTTTGCACAACTATTGAGCAAACTTGATTCGAGTAATAGTACCAAGTTACACAGCCAAGCTGATGTATTGATTCCATGCCTTTATAAAGCATTTTTATGGGGTATTTTATGGGGCGTTTGGTTTCATAGTGAGCATTGAGACGAGCATCAGCTCACTGACAAGGAGATGTTTAGCTGCTCTGCAATCAGCAACACAATTAGAGCAAACACAATTCACACCAAGTAGCAGACTGTTGAATTTTTTAATGTTGAATGTTGTCGCACAAGCAAAAAACTGACAGCAACAGGTAGAACTGTTTAAAAAAAAAGGGTTAAAACTAAGGGTTAATGTGCTTTCAGGGGTGGACTCCAAATTTCTACAATACATTTCTACATTAAAATATTGATGTACCATCATCTCCATTAACAAATATGTACATGACAAATGTCAGATACTAGGATTCCCACCCCGACTAACAAAAAATGGAAGCATTAATGTTGTGTTGCTCTACAGAAATGGCTGTAACTGTTTCAGGTGAAAAAGCTGAGGGTCTTCGGGCCCTGGTTTAGCCCTCCTGAGCTGAGGAGGAAACAGAGCAGGCTACCTAGTCAGTTTAGACGATTCCTATTTGAAAGGAACACATAATTTTTGCAAATGTCATCCAGGCCAGGCCTCACAGTAAGGCCCATTTTGACCCAGTTTTAAAAGGGGATTCCCTCCACAATGGCCCACCTCGCCTCAACCCAGCCGGCTCTCACACTTTGTGCCTCCATGTGACCGCTGATCAAAGGCGCACTGCACTTGTTAACAAGCTTAGTGGAGGAATGCTATTACCAGGCAGAGCCTTGAGTAGAAAAAGCCACTAATCCCTTTGTACCTCTCCCTCTCCGCTGACCACGGCGGCAGGTCAGCAGCCATGCAGCCAGAGATTCTCTCTCTCTAATCCTGTTCACCACTCGCTCGCTCTCGATCACCTGACTGCATAGGAATGACCAGAGGGCAGCAGAAAAATGAGAGGTAGAGATGTAGTAGAGATACATTATATTTACAAAAGTGTCTGGGCTAGCCCTCTTACTTCCAGAGATAGGCAATCTTAATGCTTCAGCAGACCAAGATATTTTGCATAACGCCATGCTTCCAAACTGTGGACCCAGTTTGGGCATGACTTGGTGTGGAAGAACTTGACTGGCCTGCACAGAGCCCTGACCTCAGTCCCATCCAACACCTGTGGGATGAACTGGAACAGAGATTGCGAGCCAGGTCTTCTCATCCAACATCAGTGTCTGACCTCATAAATGCTCTACAGAATCAATTGGTACAAATTCCTGCGGAAACTCCAGATCACACAGGTCAGGTGTCCCAATACTTTTGTCTATGTCGTGCATGTGGATGTACAGTTCTAGGACCTAGGAATTCTTGAAAGAACCACTCATTGAAAGGTTCTGATTGAACTTGAGTGGCTCCTCTCATGCAGAGGTGTAAAACCAAGGCCACAGCTCTGCAGGGATTAGTGTTGTCCAATTCAGAGGTCAAATCATGAAGGCTTTGCTAATTACCTGACTAATCAGGTGTGTTTAATGAGGAGAAACACCAAACTCTGCAGAGCTGTGACCCAGAAGGAACTAATCTGGCACCCTTTTTCTAGGGCATCGCTCCAAAGGGAAGGGCCCATATTCTGTTCAGCCAATATATAAACCTTCCACAGATGTAGGAATATATGTGGTCAATTTTGGCGACTTTGAATTCATAGTTTTTGTGATGTAATAAAAAGTGTTTCATCTCTGAACTGCTTTTTTTGAATGAGCCACAATACAGGGTGGCCAATCAGAACAAAGTTCATCTACATATAGCCGACCCCTGGAATTCGCAGGGGATACGTTCCAAGAGGACCTGCAAATTGTGAAAAACGGCAAATTGTGATGTGGTTAAAAAATCCCTAAAAATGCCTAAATTTATAGTGCAAACCCTAAATATGCCTCTAAGTATACCCCCAGAACGCCTTACTTTCATTCTAAACTCAGCTTAATTCATTTCCCTAAATGTCAATCTGTATCCGCACTGCACAGTTTACACTGCTGTCTCCTGCAGTGCTAGAATATAAAATACTGTTATTACCCCTGTATAGACTGTACTGTAACATTTCTTTGGTATAGTGAGGGTAAATACAGTACTAATTTATTTGCAGAAACACTCAGTGAAACACTCAGGATAGCTACATGGGGGAAACTGCAAACAATTATTAGTTTGGTTCAAAGAAAAAATCTGCAAACAACTGAGGGCACAAACACTGAAACGTGACTTTGTGGCAGTTGACAGTATATCGATCTTAAAGGCACAGTAGACAAAAGTGAGAATGGAAATGGTCAGTTTTTGGTCAAGAAAACCACACAGATGTCGTAAGAGAACCCGCTTAAGAATTTTTTTTTTTATGAGTATTTAGGATATAAGCCACGTTTACATGATTTTAGGACATCTGACATTTTAACCATAGTATTTTAACACAACTACTCATACTGTAGAGTCCAATTTGATGGCCAGAGCTGATGGTGCTTGCTGGTTTGTGTGGGGTATTTTGGTGAGGCTGCCAGTCTTACATCAAGTCTATTTTCATTAGTTCATCTGTAATCTATATGTTGTTCCAATCCTGACTAATACACACATTGTAATACAAATCACACAGTAAAAGAATGTCTGAAGACACACATGCATGGGTTTTAGAGGCATTCATTTGTTCCCAAAGCCAAAAACAGAGAAGACTGGTTTCTAACAGTGCACAGCAAATAGGCAACACTTCTCGGAGATCCCTGTGACATCAGCTCATCATCTTCACACTGATTCTGTACTGATAGCATGAGCTTCAGAAATGCCTGTGTCATGAAGCAGCATTCTGGGCAAGCGTTAGATGATCCCTCTGCCAGGACAGGCACATTCTTTCTAAAAGTGCCATCTGGCCACTCTGGCTGAGCTGTGTGTACTGTATTTTTCTCCACAGAGGCTGGACGCTTCAGTAGCTGAAGGGGGAGGGGGCCAGGGCAAGGGGATCTTTTGTGTGAGTTTTTTTCCGCCCTTCTTTTTTCCATTTGGAGGTGGTGGTGGGGGACAGGGGAGCACCAGGGTTTCACATACCTGCAACAATTCCATCTAACATTGCATCAGGCAACGTGCTGGTGAATGCTTTATGAAGCTTTTTTTTTCTTTCTGCTGATCCCAGGCTGCAGCATGTTTTGAACATGCCCTTAAATGCCTCCATTTTAAAAGCATATGCTCAAATATGGACCAGTGGGATTTTCAGGCAATACAATAAGAATGTAGACTTATTGTGAGAATACACCAGATAATAAGTAAAGGGCGTGGTTATATCACAGCAGCTGACAATTGATTATATTAGGGCAGGAATCACTTGATTTACAGCTAATTATAGATGGAAGGAGAACTGGATCATTTCTTTTCTTTCCTTTTTGTAAGCTGGTTCTGCATTTTGATCTGTGATCCAAGATGCCAGTCCTGGTTTTTGATTTTGATGTAGCATACAGCAGTGGGTAGCCCTGTCAGTGACTACGATAGGCTAAATAATGAAACTGGCATCACAAATAGGGTTGGGCGATGACCTTGGGGGGTGGGTTGCACCTGGTAAACCGTAATGCAATACTACTGCTAGACAGTGGTGGTAATGCTGCCAAAAGCCGCCATTAAACAACAAAATAAGTAGAATACACAAAGCAGAAACACAAGTATGGTGTTGTTTTGTGGTTTACTGCATAACTAAAGAACATGATATCAAAGTAAAAGGAGTGTGTCCATCAAGTAACTATGACAAAGTTACACTGCCAAAAAAAAGGAGCTGAAGCTCTGAAGAAAGGCTGGGTGCGGAACAGTTGGAAGCTCTACTTCACCTCGGAGTTCTTATTATTAATTTATATTTGTTAGAAAAAAAAGATTTTATTTGCAAAACTCGCGGTGAAAAACAAACAAACCAAAAAAAAAACTCTCTGCAAACTGTCGAAGGTTGAACTAAATCCTGAAAATATCAACACTGACTCCATTTAATGTACTAAACACTGAAATATACAATATTTACAAATAATTATAAATAATTTCGATCTAACGTATTGATTTTTAAAAACCTTTTTATTGTCTCGGCCCCAAATTGTATATAAAAGAATATATAAAAATAACCGTAATGTCCACTACTATCTATTCCTAGCCTTCAGCCTCACTGAGAGGTCTCTTCATATTAGCGGACTAAATAACCTTTGTAGCTTTTAGTATGAGTCGAGTCATGAGAACCGTTTTGATTTTGAAAGCGTGAGATTAAAGCAAAGCAGGCCTGGTTTGCTTAAAAGGACTTGGAACCATGACAAAAAAACAAGCTTTAGGCTAATTGAGGCGAACACCTGAATGAAGTTAGAAGTTATAAAAGTTCTAGGTCTTCTCAGAATTTCCTAAAGTACTGCAAGTACTCAAAGAACATTAGGCCGGCCTAAAGAAGACAAACAAGATCTGACGCCAAGGATAAGACATGGGATCTTCAGTGTTTAGTTCCCCCCGGAAAACTGTAATTATTACTAATTACAAACCATTACTAACCGTAACCGTAACTAATCAAAAACGTTGACTCCAAATGATTTCGCAACAGCATGGGCCCATGTGACCTGGGGTCCGGCAGAACAATGAGCGTCTTTCAGGCCAAGGCTAAAATGACAGGGGGGCGTCTGAGTGTCCTAAAGTTTCAGGAATAAAACCTCCCTTAGAAGAAGAGTGATAATTTAATTTATTTAAACAAATGTGATGGAAGGTCTAGGGATGGGAGATCTTTCAGGAAGCCTGTTTCTCTTTTTGTGGCCAGCAAGTGGCTTCATTAAGCTACACTGGACTGACGCAAGGCATGAGTCAGCCTTCAGCTGCGTGTTTACTCGGATCAAAAATCACAGAACAGTCCAGCCACATCACTGTTTCAGCTGAAAAAGGCCTTTTCCTCACTCACTTCTCAGAGCCTGGCCTTTTCACTGAGAAACTAATGAGAATAACGTCAAACACCGTCGGCTTCAGATCCTATGACGCAAATGAGCTGAAAATTGCATTCAAAAGAAAAGTTCTCCCAAGCCAAAGCTATGAAGGATAATATTTGTAGACCAAACAAGTTATTACTTTCAAACTGACTGTTTTATAATCATTTCAGTCCCGTTTTCGATACCATTGCCTGAGCAAAACCTGCTGCAAGGAGGACGAAAGTGAAGAACAAAGCCGTGTACGCTTTGATGGCCAACCCTCCAGAGTTAATTTGCCGGATAAGCCTGTGCGATTTGTTCAAACTGACATACATTGTTCATAATGCCTCCAGACAGGCGCTAATTAGGATTAATGCCATAACGAGTGTTCTGGTCTCATTTCAACCTCCATCCAACAGCGTCATTGGGAACATTCTTAGCAGTAATTAGAAAGTTCTATCAAACGGAGATATGAAACTCCCTTGTTTGACCACCTACATTTGATGAGATTTTAATGTTTAAACATGGTTTTAATGTGTTTTTAGTGTCAAGCAGCATTGCTTCCATCAGCCTCCCTTATTGACAAGACAGTATGTTGGAGCCTATCTTTCTCTCTCACTACAATATCCATCATGCCTTGTCCTATAGCAGAAAACTGCCTGCATGGTGATAAAGAAAGCCATTGTTGTAGAGACTAATAAACAGACATGTGATATTCGACCTTCGACCAGTAACACAAGTTATCTGGCTTTTTTCTGCTTTAGCCTGTAGGGATGGGTATTGAGAACCATTACTATTGGATCCGTGGAGGGACGGAGCGGCGCTCTGCTCATCACCAACACATCTTTGCTGAGCAGAACATTATTTGCACCAAATTATGGAGAGTAGGATCAATAAGAGCATCGATTAGTCACTGATTAGTGTCCGTATCCATGTCAAAACCATACCCATCCCTATTAGCCAGCGAGTTCCTCCCACCCTCAGGAGCCAGAGCCTGAAATCTGGCAACATTTATCGCAAGGCGGAAGCTGGAGTAACAATTGCTGTCCAGTTTTAATGTTGAAAAATAATTAGTAATGGTAAGAAATTATTAGCAGCCAAAACCATTAGGCCTTCACATATGCAATGTTTATTAACCTATTAAGGCGGCGGCATCATAAACACAGACTAGCTGCTGAAATAGAAGACACAGCTCAGTAAAAATGGAGAGTGTTCATGTCAAGCGGCTCAGGGCGTAAATCTCCTCTGACATTTACTGTCTGTATGGAGCACAACAAGGACAATGCTGTGGATGTGTGTGTGTGTGTGTGTTTGGGTGGGTTTGAGGGACACAGCTGGCAGCTCAATGCTTACAGTGGGCAAAGACAACCTCATGGCCACTGCCACGATCCCCGAGTGCTGACTAATGCTTGTGTGTAACTGTAGCCCATGGCCCACTTCAGTAGTGGGATATAAAAAGCCGATGGAAGCCCACGGCGCTGGAACGGAGGCACCAATGCCTCGCGGGGCGAGGCTAAAGAAAGGCCAGAGTACTGCCAGTTCTTTCAAACTGCTGGTCCTTAAAATCATTATATAAATGTTCCTAACATACTTGGAAGAAACAGCAATGTGCTAGAACCACACAACCACACAGACAAGGACAGTACAAAGCGGAATGAGCAATATGATGCTATTATACTGCAAATCATGATCATTTCAAAAATTCAAATGTCGATGACTGGTTTCCAGTTAGGGCTGCACAGTATATTGTCTACTATTTGTTATTGCAATTTTTTGTAATTCTGATATCCCAAAAGGCTGCTTTATGCAGATAAGCCTCCTGTAATCCAACAAAGGTCTATTTTATTAACTAGTAAAGGTTTTGGCGAATCAGTCAAGGAATGGGGTGGGGCTAAACTGCTGTAAACAAAATAAGGAGATGTATTTCAATGTGCTGGTTTTGTGACATCACAAAAACTTGAGTGAACTGATTTTGTAGCTTATTTTCCATACATAGACTGCAAGGATGGGGGAAGCAAACATTTAAACCAGCCTTACAATATATAGCCATAAAATCACAATTCTGATTTGTTGCACATATCATGCAGCCCTGGTTCTGGTTTTATATCGTTAATGATTATCAGCGTCAACTTTTATTAAAAAGAAATCCCATTTCGTCCACAGTGTCCAAGACTGGTTCTGGTTTTATATTGCAGTTATTATCAGCATCAACTTTCATTAAAAAGAAAACATGATGTTCCTGAGTGGCTTCGCTGAGATTTGAGTCCACTGTTGTCCAAAGAGTTCATTATTGGTTCCGGGTTAACACTGTGAATGTCATTAGTGTCAGCTATTATAAAAACGAAACAAAGGTGTTCAAATCCCAAAGTATCCAAAGTGTCCATGATTGGTTCTGGAGTAATACTGTGGTTATCATCAGTCTCAACCTTTATAAAAAAAATGATTGAGTAAGGTCTCGTCCCTATTGTTTGAATCCCATGTCATCCAAAGTGTTCATGACTGAAATGTAAGACTGCATTATACCTTTATACCACCCATGTGCTCAGTCCTGCAGATGCACACTGACTCTCAGAAAGGTAGGCAGAGGCACACCTTAAACCCCACCCGGAGTGGGCAGGTGCCTAACTGTGTGTGTGTTGTATGTATAGAAGTGTGATGGAGAGAAAGCTATAGGAGATACATAGAAAACACTACAAAGACATGGAGAAGAGAGGGATGAGGGAAAGGGGGAGAGGGCAGAGACAATCACAGTTGCCATGGCACAGAATGACAGGAGTAGATGGGATCTACCTACAATCATCACACACACACACACACACACACACACACACACACTCACACTCACACTCACACTCACACTCACACTCACACTCACAC
>JBBPDE010196927.1:6156-8656 GCA_037974605.1 Nannopetersius ansorgii
TAAAACATTTTTGTTGTTAAATTCTCACGTTTGATTTTTTCAGTTAAACCAAAGGCTTTCACCAAATTATTTTTTATGTGTTTAATTTTAAAAAGAGGATAAATTCAGTGTGAAACTGTTGATTGTAGAGACTCTGATTCCTCCCCAGTGTTGGTGAACGGAACCAGACGTCTGCAACACTAATATAGCGGAGGTGAATGGAACCAGACGTCTCCAACATTAATGCAGCTGTTTTCCTCTGTCCCCCCAGTGAAGCTCCATGTGTCTTAGTGTTCATGTGGATGTTGATGTAAAATAGTGAATCTGAACTAAATCTCTTCTTTGGGGACTATTTTACCTCGTGATGCCATACATGTATCCTTCCACCATGATTGGGTTCAGTTTTAGCAACAAAATGTTCTCAGAACTCTGGTAGAACGTCTCAGGCGTCAGGCGACTGCACTAGAACCATCTGAAGAACTTTCTGTGAGGAGGGTTTAGAGACGAGCAGCTCTGAGCTCTAACGTGTTTTCTTTAAAGGACGTTCTGAAGGAAGGCAGGTTCATAAAGATGTTTTGAGGGGGTTCTGATGTAACAAGTCTCTCAGGAGGAAATGTTTTGTCACACTCCTGGAGGGACCTGGGGGGAGGTGGGGTCTCAGAGGGGTCACACACTTAACCTAGAATAAGTGTAAAACGGGTTAAAGCCACATTTCAGCTGAACTGGAACAGAAACTGCTGCACATTAAAGAACGGAGAGTAAACGCTCCTCATCATGATTCCACCTACACTTAACAAGGACACGCAAGGCCTCAGAGACAGACACACACACACACACACACAATTACTTAGCAACTCTGGCAGGGCAGAGTGTGTGGGGTGTTTGTGTGAGTGCAGGTTCCTTAGCAGCTTCACATTTAAAGGTACAGAAGTCAAGATTTTTCGCCTTTCTAACAAACATTCTGAAAAATAATCAAGCAGCGCATCTCACCCCCCCACCCAAAAAATAAGATCATTCAAATAAACTCCACCTTTTTGCTACGACTTGTACTTAAATGGTTTACAAATAAACACCCATCACATGCATGAACCCTTTAAACAGTGGAGAGTCAACCCCCGCCTCCCCAAACACACACCCCAACACAGCACCAACACAAATCACCATTAGATCACGTTCTCAAGTGTCAATGAGGATTTTTATTGGTTTTACTCCAATCCTCAGATGGACATAGAGTCCAGGTTTTGATTTACTGAATCACAATAAAATGATGAAATGATTAAAGGTGGTCACTCCTCTGTGGCCGATGTCTTTCTGGTGTTCAGGACGAGCTCTTTAACGTTCGCACTCAGGCTGTTCAGCTCCTTCTGCACCGCCTCCATATCAGTGCTGTCCCCGCTCTCTGACTCCACATGCTCTGCCCCCTTTCCATCACCTTTGATCTGCACCAGCCGTCTCACCACCAAACCCTGATACTGCACCAGTAACCTGTACTGGTCCTGAGGAACACACACGAGGATATTCCATTTATTGGTAATATACCGGAACACACCTGACCCCTATTAGTCCAATCTCCCCTCCCCCACCAACACACACACTGCTCCCCCCCCCCCCCTTCATTTGGTGAATGTGTTAAACGAGTTAAGCAGTCGTTTTCATTTAATTTTCACTTCAGCTGGCCTTCAGGTCAGAAGTTGTGTGCTAAAGTCAGCTTGTCCTGCAGGTCAGAGGTTTGTACCTGGGACAGTTTGTCCTGCAGGGCACTGGTGATGGCGGGGACACAGCGTCCCGGTGCGAGGACAGCGCAGTGCATGAGGTTCTGGAACAGCAGGACGCTGGTCAGATGCAGAATCAGCGCAGGATCTTCTGCCTCCTTCAGCTGCTCCAGTAAAGCCTGTTTATGGAGGAGGAGAGCCTGCCTGAAACACACACACACACACACGGTTAAAGAAAAGGGTTTGGGGTGCTGTCCAGGAGAAGCTTCTTCTCCCATCAGACAACAAGTGAAGAGCATGTTCCTACATTCTTCAACCTTCTGCATTTAAAGCAGGGGTGGTGCAGGGCTGGACTGGTGGAGGACCAGAGGAAAGACGCTGGACAGTGTGACTGAGCTGCTCTGAGGGTCACTCTGGCTAACATTAGCATTAGCAGTACACAGGTTCAGGTTTCGATTCACAAATCATAAACACCCCAACCCCCCATCCTCGAAAACAATTTATTTTAATGTTTGTCACTGTTGATCATTTCTCACTTTTACCTCTCCTTCTTCTTGTCTCCTCTCCTCAACAGCAGACCACACACCTCCACTGCAGCTTCAGCACCAGACAGGAACTCCTCCACACTCTGAGAGAGAGAGAAAAACACACAGAGACAGAGAGAAATACAGAGAGATATAGAGAGAGAGCGAGTTTAAACTCATTTAACACATTAACACATCCAAAATCGAATCCAAACCAACCTTTCCATTGAGGCTGTTGTGGAGTTTCATCAGTGGTGCTTTTGTTTCATCAGGCAGCTTCCCCAC
>JBBPDE010196927.1:13656-16986 GCA_037974605.1 Nannopetersius ansorgii
CCTCACCGCTCTCTCCTGAGGAAGTCTCACTTCTCCTGACATCCAGCAGATCCACCATGTCTCCGCTCCACCCTCTTCAGATGATATCAGATCTCATCCCACACATCGCCTACATAATCAACGGTTCCTTGATGACTGGGCACAGTCCCTCCGCTTTCAAGTCTGCTGTGGTCACTCAGATTCTGAAGAAACCATCACTGGACCCTTCAGATGTCAACAGCTACAGACCAGTATCCCTTCTCTCCTTCCTTTCTACAGTCCTGGAGCGTGCAGTGTAGAACCAAATCAACTCTCTTCTTTCCCTAAACAGACTCCTGGACCCCCACCAGTCTGGGTTCAAGTATGTATATAGTAACCCCCCAGCTTTTCATGGGGGTTACGTTCCAAGAGGACCCATGTATAGTGAAAAATTGTGTCGTATTTTTGTTTTAAAAAATGTCAAAAAATGTCTAAAAAATGCGTATTTTTATAGTGGAAAGCCCAAATCTGCCCCCAGAATACTTTAATTTCATTTTAAACTCAGTTTAATGCATTGCCCTTAAAGCATGAGTCTCAAACTTGTCCAGAAAGGGCTGCTGTAGATGCAGGTTTTCATTCCAACCAAGCAGGAGGCACACCTGATCCCACCTCTGTAAACAGCTGGTTTTGGTTTTCATCAACTCAGGTCTGGCTTCTTCTTGGTTGGAATGAAAACCTGCACCCACAGCGGCCCTTTCTGGACAGGTTTGAGACCCCTGCCTTAAAGAAAATGTAACGTAAACCCCTGCCTGTAACGGTAACAGTAAACCCGTATTTGCCTCTTTTAATTAAAATTCCCAGCCGAGATATGGAACTCGGAAGGTCGTTGGACAAAAGTATTGGGACACTGCACCGAGGTGAACGGTCTTCTGGGAATAACCCCTGATCTACTGGGGATAAAAATATACAAAAGTATAAATGCAACACTTTTGTTTTTGCTCCCATTTCTCATGAGCTGAACTCAAAGATCTGAAACATTTTCTACATACAGACCCATTACTCTCAAATATTGTTCACAAATTTGTCTAAATCCATGTTAGTGAGCACTTCTCCTTTACCCAGATAATCCATCCCCCCTCACAGGTGGCATATCAAGGTGCTGATTAGACAGCAGTAATATTACACAGGTGTGCCTTGGATAATAAGGCTTTGAGTTCAGCAAAAACAAAAGTGTTGCTTTTAGATCTTTGTTCAGTGTACAAATGAGGGCTTGTTGGAAAGGTCTCCTGGAGATCTACCGAACTGTGGAGTTTGAAGTGTCCAAGTGTTTGCATCACAGAGAAATCGCGCTTAGAGCGCGAGGGCTCAACCCTGGTGTGGAATTCGAAAAAAGTGCTTCCAGGTCGGCTACAGCCTGCCCTCAGTCCCCTTGTGTGAAAACATCCAGAAAAAATATATTTATTGCCACAAATTAGCAAAAAAAAGTTGGAGGATATTTGCAGTTTCCACGTAAAACTATGATTTCAATCCATGTGTGACTGAATCCTAATCCAACTGTGGGGTTACTGTATGTGTGAAGGATTATGTGTATGCATGTGTGTATGCGTGAGGGAATGTGCGTGTGTGTGTGTGTGTTACCTAGGTATCCATTCTGGTTCAGGAAGGAGTCGATCCAGGTGTTTTGTGCTCTGGAGTAAATTTCCGGAACGTAAACAGCTTTATCCTGACGGCCCCCGACCACAGCACCCTTTAACCTCCCTGAATTCACCAGTTCCTCCAGGACAGCTACAGGACACACACACACACTTAAGAAACGTTTGTGTGCAGTAACGGCTGAATCCACTTTATGGGAGTAAGCCGTGCAGAAACTCACGGTATAAGAAGTTCTCCTGAAAGCCGTACTGGTTTATCAGGCTGTTCACTGGTGTAGGTCTAAAACAAACAAACAGATATTATGTTTGTGAGCCTGCAGAGTGTTTCCCACATTAGTGTGTGTGTGTGTGTGTGTGTGTGTGTGTGTGTGTGTCTGACCTGGTGAGGGCGCTGAACAGCCCCCGTATCCGGGCTGTGTGTCGACTGATGAAAGCCTGGGTGAAAATCACGCCTCGATTAAACTCATCCACCTGACCATCTATCACTCGCCCAACTCGCCCACACAGCTCCTGAGAGAGAGAAACAGAGAGAGAGAGACAGACAGACAGACAGAGACACAGAGAGAGACACAGACAGAGAGACGGAGAGAGACACAGACAAAGAGAGACAGACAGACACACAGACAAACAGAGAAACAGAGAAAGACAGACAGACAGACAGACAGACAGACAGACAGAGAGGGAGACACAGACACACAGACAGAGAGAGAAAGACAGACAGACACAGAGAGAGAGAGACAGACACACAGACAGACAAACAGAGAAAGACAGACAGACAGACACAGAGAGAGACAGACACACAAACAGACAGAGAGAGAGAGAAACAGAGAGAGAGAGACACAGATAGACAGAGACACAGACAGAGAGAGAGACACAGACAGAGAGAGAGAGAGGGAGACACACAGACAGACAGACAGACAGACAGAGAGAGAGCGAGCGAGCGAGAACGAGAGAGAGAGAGAGTGAGAGAGAGACAGAGACACGGACAGACAGACGGAGAGAGACACAGACAGACGGAGAGAGACACAGACAGACAGACGGAGAGAGACACAGACAGACAGACGGAGGCCTTTAGAGAAAGTAATGTTTGTTTATTTGATGATAATTAGACTTCAGGATGATCGTTAGCAATCACCTCCGTCAGGAAGTCTCCAGGAAGGTCGTAGGCTTTGCAGAGTTCCGCAACGTTCACCTGTCCGACTTCCTGCAGTTTATCATTCACTTCCTCTGCAAGCTGGTCCAGATACTTCCTGCAATGAGGATCAAAAACCAGATTCAGGTTCATCTTCACCACTGCAAACAAACAAACAAACCAACCAACAACCCAGGTCACTCCCACCGTCTACACGGCAGCCCCTCCCTTACTCGTCTATGAGCTGTCCCAGGATCAGCCGTGTTCCTCGGTCCTGTCTGGAGACGTCACTTGCTCGACTCTCCACGTGAACCAGGTCAACATTAATGATCTGAAACATCAACATCAAAGGGTTCACACGCACACACACACCCACACCCCAGAAGAACACACACACAACCCAGCAGAACGCACCCCCCCCCAGCAGAACACACACCAGCAGAACCCCCCCACATACCCCAGCAGAACACACACACCAGCAAAACCCCCCCACATACCCCAGCAGAACGCGCACTCGCACACACACACACACACACACACACACACACACACACACACACACACACACACACACACACACACACACAC
>JBBPDE010197035.1:0-16968 GCA_037974605.1 Nannopetersius ansorgii
TTGCATTTTGTGTTTTTCAGTTAAATAAAAGGCTATTTTTGCTATATATTTAAACATTGAGGATTTCTTTTAAAAAATTTAAAAGTCTCGTTCTCGTGAACCCAGTCTCGTGTCTCGTCTCGTCTCGTAGGAAATGCGTCTCGTCACACCGCTAATAATTAAAGTTCCTCAAATCCTCACATGATGGCATTAGTAACTCCAATTCATCCATAAGATATTGGATGGACCTCAATCACAGTCCAATGCCCTTTTTATACCTCTCTGACTGATGTTTGGCATTGGGCTCGGTGACCATAGGTCTGTGTGTGGCTATCTATTGACAGTCCTGTTCTTTATAGAGATTAGAATGTTAAAATTGCATAAAAACAGAATTTTATGCTAAATTTAATATTATTGTGGCATACTATTCTGTAGTTATGAGTTATTCTCTCATTGGATGTTGATTTTATGTTTTGTTACTCTCTGTATGCAGGAACCTGTTCATCTACACAAATGGATAGCATTGGCTCTCTACACCCAGAAACCTCCATCAGTTGCCACCTCCAATTCACCAGTGATGCGGTTCACTTCTCTGCTCATGACGTCTACCAGATACACACCGGTTTTGATACCTCTACAGGTCTGCGAATGACCACACTGTGTTTAGCACACATGAACATAAATATTGTAGTACGAAGCTCAGTGATGTTTGATGTACTCCACTGATTTTTCATTGCTTTACACACTGCATACAACAGAAATGTTTAACTTCAGTATCCTACCCAAACACATTCAATCAACCTGGCAAGACTCCTGGTGTTCATGTACCTCTTACACACCTTGTTTACTGGTAAACCTTGTTTTTGACCAGTTTTTGACCACAAAGGCTTGGCTGGCCCTCGGCTGGCGCCGCCACACACACTACCATATCAATGTCACTGCTGTGCTTAGAATGGCCCAAAAAGTTTCTCAGTAGCTGCATCTGTTTCTACGGTGGTCCCTATTCCTTTGTTGAAAGGAACGCCCCTCATCAGATTAAACTGTTTATTGATTTGCTGTGTGATAATAAGTGCACATTCTTAACTGGGCAAACAATTAAACATGGCATATGCAGTCTTTAGAAATTCATTCAGTGCCAACTGAATGTCTATGAAAATGATTCATACCCAGACCAGATTTTGATTTATACCCATTTGACCAGTAGTTCTATAGATATTAGTGGCATGTACGAAAAAGATGCGTAACCTAGCTTTATAACCTTCCCCTGTGAGCAGCCACAATGCACAGCCACCCTCACTAAGCCCTTTGGTTTTAGCCTTGAGCTGCAGTTGATTAGTGACTGACTGGAGGACTTGCTGCATCAGCTGTTCTCAATGTATTGCTGATTAGATTGCACTGGAACATTATGCACTCGACCATTTGAAATGGCATAAAAGCTTATCAAACATTTTTGTGACAGTTTTAGAGAATATTGACTTTAGACATGTTTTTTCATTCATGTCTTTATCTTGCATACATTTTTCTGATGCGCTTGTCATTTTTAGCCTGAGGAAACCTATTGGTAAAAAAGAAAGTTTAGTATAATTCAAAATCTTGTATATGTATGAATGATTTTGGGCTTAACTGTACATGTTTTAAATGAGAGTGGTCCTTGAAAACGCTCATAAACCTTAGCTGTTGGACATTGTGCTGTGTTGCGCTCTAATAATGTCTTCAGTATTTTATCGGGTTGATTGCAGGAGCTAATTGTGTTGGGGAGTGCTTTTGTGCTGCATGTGCTTATCTAAGTGGCAAATCAGAAGCTTAACCAGTCAACTGTAGCACATTTAAAGCCTTAAATACTCCCCGTGGAAGCTCTGTTACTCAGCCAGACCGATCCAGAGGCAGCAAGGCTGATTAATATTCAGTGCAATGGGCTCTCAGCATTAAATAAGGGCATTTGGTGGTTTTATTGTTTGATTGATACTCTTGCCATTAAAACTTTGTGTAACTCTATGGTTACATATGTAAGTGACTTTTCTTCGGCCTTTAATTGGACTTCCAGGCTTCTACAGCTGTGAGCTGAGCCTCCAGCCAGTGACTGACCAGCAGATCAAGGTGCTGAGCATGTCCATGACGAACGTGTTGGTGCGTGCGGCCGTGGAAGGCAGCCATATCTCCGGCGAGCAGGTCACCGCTCAGCTGCCTGTAAATCCAGGCTTCTACGCCGATCAGACAGACGTCATCCTGAGCAGCCAGCACAGCTCCACTGATCTCACCGTTTATGGAGCCTCAGCAGCCCTCCAGCGCCTAGAGGTAGATCATCTGCCTTTTAATATATATATATATATATATATTAAGTCTTACCATGTAAAATATGATGTCATTACTTATGTCAGTATTGCTGTTATTCTACTACAGCAAACTCCTAACCACAATTAGTGTTACTTGTAATTCACTTGACTGTAAGTTACTCGTCTTGTGTATTCATACCCTAGTATTTGTGTATATATAACATAACATTTCATATGGAGTACTATTGGATTTATATTTTGTATTTTATTTTGTTCTCGTCTCTCGTCTTCTCGACTGTGCAGTCGTAACATAAGTACTTTTCTGCGGGATCAATAAAGATTTATGATTCTGATTCTAATGTTTACGCACACTTGAACACTTTTCTTTAATATTTAGGTGAAGTCAAGCTCTTCTTCCATAGTGGTTCAGGAGAAGGAGGTTTCCTACAATTACCCAAGTTTCATCAAATACACCATCAGTCTGGTCAATCCTCAGGGAGCAACGTCTGCTACTGTGTCTATATCAAGCACCACCACTGGCCAGGTGCTGGTCATTCCAGTCACCATAATAAACGCAGGGGGTGTTAGTACCCCTATTAAAGGTTTGTGATATTTCACTCATTTACAGTTAGGTAGAAATACACTAAACGGCATTTCAATGAGGAAGTGTGATTGTGTGGTTGCTATAAAACCAGAGTTTGGAGACACCCAGACATTGACCATAGCCATGATGTCACACACTCTTGCTACACATTTTTAAGACAACTTGCCCCTCCACTCCCTCCTCCTATATCTAAGCCAATTTGCCAGCCGTGAACACAGAACAATGGCCTTTTCTTTACTAACATTGTTGCAATATTATACATGTTGATCCATACATAATATATAATATTAATTATATATAACAAAGCAGAATTAGCATATCTTTCAAGCCACCAGGGACAGTAATTTTCATTTTAAATCAGGTGGCCTATCATTCAGTGTACCTTTTTAAAAAAGCGATATGGTTTTAAAAACACTGCTTTAAAATTATAAATATATATTATACAAAGTCAGTTTGTTGATTGATCTAATGAACAAAAAATAACCCCCCAAAATCCTCTGCCCTGCAGTCAGTGCCCCTGGAAGTGAAGGTGTGGGGATTCTCCAGCAGTTTGTGGACTCATATCAAGTAATGTTCTTCACCCTCTTTGCTCTTCTCGCTGGTACAGCAGTAACTGTTATTGGTGAGTGCTATTATTTATCACTTACTATAATATAATATGTTTAGGTTAATAAGTATAATAATAAGCTGTGATAAGAGATTTTTGTAAAAATTTTTGTATTTTTAATAAAATTCTACACCTGCAGTGGATAGCTCTCGTTCTAATGGCTGGGCTATATTCTAAGCCATGGTCAAATCTTTTATTTATCCATATTTTAACACAGTTGAATTATGTATTTATGCAAATGTTATTAAAGCTTATTTAAAAAATGCATTAGGCAGGCTTTGATTGCTAGGTTAATGCTGTAAATGACTGACTGAGTAGGATAGATATGTATGAAATATTGGTGCATATAATGTCTTTTAACGTTTTAAAACATTAGAGCGGAGTTGAGGGATATTGTCTATTTTTACTGTATGATATTGCTACCTATTAATGTCATTAATTAGGCCATAACCACTTGTGATTAATAAGAAATTATAAGACAAATGAAAAGGCCCCCAGTGAGCTGTCGTATGTGCTGAATCAGCACATCAGTAACTGCTCTCCATTAAGCCCTTCTAAGGCCTTTAATGTAACCCTTAAAAACTATTTCATTGACCATGAATGATGATCTTTACCTCTCTCGCAGTCTGCCATGCGCTTTTTTCCCCAAGAAATCAAACCGTTCACCCTGCCTTCATCCAGAACTCCCCGCCTCCTCCAGGTACCCTTATCTTCTCAAGCATAATGTTGTATAATGTAACGTTTTGCCTGCTACACAAAAGCATGTGATGCAGACTTTTATTAATTAAGTTCTGTGTTAGATTGCTATCGCCATCACTATAAGCTTGTAGGCCAAGTAGCCAGCTTGCATTATACATTGTATGGAACAAGAGGTATTAGGATGTCTGACCATTACACCAAATTCTTTTACGCACCATGGACCTTAGCAGTCATGGACCATTATCTGTGACTTCACGTGGTCTTCCGCTTCAATTTGCCAATAAAAACACTTACAGTTGACAGTGGACTATCCAACTGGGAGGAAATCTCACAAACCATGTTATTGCAAAGACAGCATTGTATCACAGTACCACGCTTGTCACTGAGCTCTTCAGGACGACCCATGTTTGTAACTGGAGACTGCATGTCTATGTGTCTGACTTTATACACCTGTGGCAGTGGCAATGATTGAAAGTCCTGAATTTTGTAACGAAGATGTGTCCCAATACTTTTGTCCATATAGTGTTGCTTAATTTTAGGATCTAAGGGAGTAGATCTCTGTGATTCCATAACCTTGGTTTTAATTTATTTGTTTTTGTTTATTTATTTATTTAGCCACTCCATCCACTCCCTTCAACCACACAATGGCCTCGAACATGAAGGGCAGTCCAAAGATACGTCTGTATTCTCCAGACTACAACTCGCGGTGAAAATAAGACTCGTCCATCTTTCAGAAGTGCCTTCTCTGTGAAGAAAGAATTTCAAGGTGTTTGCTTGTGCTCAGTAATAGCTTTCTGTATTGCAGCCTAAGTGTGTTTGACGATAAGAAATTGTTGCACTGTAAATCTAGAAAGCGTGTGTTTTGTGTGCGTGTGTGTATTTGTGTGTTGGTAAACACTATATACTGACTGTATATCCGCTGTATTACCAATGACTGTTATTTTTGTTTTTTTTTCTTCCCCAAAAGTATTTAGGTTTTGTTTGAGTCTTGTTTTGTGATTATTTATAATGGCTTTTCTTGCTGAGTGTTTTATACTTTTACACTTTTGTTTTTTGGTTAGAGTGAATGTGAACACTTAAACTCAGGACAAATCGTATTCTCGCCACTGCATCGTCCCATACACTCAATGTAGCATATTGCGAATAGTTTCACCACTGAATCCGTCCAAGCTATATTGAGAAACATCGGCCAGTCTGAAAGAGCTGTGATTTTAGTTTCTACTGTTTATTCTGAAGGCCAGAAATGCCTTAAGGTTTGTTTTTCTGAGCCAAGGTTGTGCAGCTGAACACAATGACGGATGTGAAACATTATGAAAACTGCTAAAAAAAAAAGTGGATTTTTTTGTTTTTGTTTTAGATAATTGCTTACAGTCAGTTGCTCCTGTAAGCTCAGTCTGAACCCGATAGCAGCTCAGAATCCATAAGACATCAAACTGTGACCAAACACAGCGCTGTTTTTGTGAATCTTTTGTGTACGAATCATTTGTTTTCTGCCACGTACCTCAGCATAGGGATCAGGGGCCGTAGAGGACTGATTTTTGTGGCCTGTAAGACTGCAGCATCAAATTATGTGAAGAGCCGTTTGGGTTTTGCATCTGTGTAATCGATTCATCTCTACTTGTGTGTTGTTTAAGGAATTTTGCTTTTGAAGAAGACCGTATTTCACATAAGAGGCTTGTCTGTGCTTTTTTTTTTTTTTTTTTTTTTAAATGTGTTTGTGATATAAAAATAAATGAGTGCTTATTAACACTCGCCAACTGAGTTTATAGTATTTTTTGTTTTTGCAGTTTTTGTTGTATACTACTAAAATGTAATTGCCTGCTTTGAAACAAAGGGAAGATTTGTTATGACATTCTTTTGCAATAATTGATCAGTGTTCTATCCACGTAATGAAGCGTGGTGAAGCTGGGCAGTGGACATGTATTAAAGCTGGATGGGCTGTTCACTGAAACCTGATGAATTATATAAAGAAAGTTATTTTCATGGTGTCCATTCATTCAGCCTCAGTTTCAGACGAGCTCGGGGGTGTTGACTTATTCTACCGTGGATTGAAGAGTCATTATGAAATGGGCTTTACTCATCCACCGTGGCACAGTCACGCATGGCGTTAACAGCATGAAGTGGGGACTGACAGTACTTTCATCCACAAATTTATTTCACAAAATGTCCCTTTGTTGACCTAAAGGTTTAGGACTTCTAGAATTATCCACAGGAAAGTGGACACGTGATGCAGACTCATCATTGGCACATTTTCACTGGCAGAAAGAACTGCTGTTCAAATGGGTTTCCATTACAAATAAAGCGAGCTGTTCGACGGCAGGGCCAAAGGTGGGCCACAGGTGTGCTGACTGTCACGGCTTCATTTCTGCTTTCTGAAAACAACAATGGAGATACAAACCAACAACTGGGGAAGACGACAGTGCAAGTATTACTATCTATTGGTGCTGAAGATTAATTAAAGTGGAAGTTTTCTATGACGCCGAGATGAGATAAACATGACTAGCAACAATAAAAGACCACCTTAAAAAGCGGCTCCAACGTTACACTGGTTCAACCCCATGCACGCGGTTTTGGTAGAACAACTGTTATAAATTGTGGGGAGATAATTAAGCTCCTGGAGCGTCAGAAACACCCTCACCAGACTGAGATACGCTGGAAAGTGCCGCAAGTTCTGTTCCATCACAGTACAGTACGGTTCCTGTACATCTGTGGAAAAGTGTCTTATAGTAAGCTGTCAGAACACAGAGCAGCTAGCCACAAACTGACCCTGTACACCACTGGAAATGCCTACAGTGGGTACTTGAGCATCAGCACTGAAGCATGGATCAGAATCAGAAATCCTTATTGATCCTGGAGGAACTTGCTTATGTTATAACTGCACAGTCGCACAGAGACAAGTACAAGTTAAAATAAAAGCCAAAAATACTCTGTACAAACTACACTATGCTATATACACAAAAGGCTGAGGTCAGTAAGTGGATACTTAAATACTATAGATAAATTACTGCTAAGTAAGATACTAGTTTATACACGATGTGGTTTGGAGTTGTCCTCTACACTGAGTCTGTTATTTCACGTATACTGAATAGAGATTGGTGTACATACCAGTAGTTATATTGCACATGGTATGACATAATAATAGGAAATTGCACATAATGATCACGTTTTAATATGATCATTACATCATGTTGACAGCTGTGTGTTGCTAACCAGGGGAGCAGATGGCATCAGGCTGCACTATGGGAAGAAGGCAGGCCAAAGGCAGAGGGAGTGTGATGCTCTGGGCAAAGATTTGCTGGGACACCTTGGGTCCTGCATTACTTTCTGAATGTTATCTCACAGCTACAGTTCTAAAGAAAGAAGCGACATTTGAACACAAACAAGTCTTGTTTGATTTACATGTGGAGTAAATGGGCAGCTGTGTAAATGTACCTTTTTGCCAAAGGGTTCTGTTAAATACTGATGATATCCATGACATGGTCAGACAAATACATCACCGTTTGTCATGTTGCTGATAGTATTGTCATACTGGCCACACCCACTTTATTAACTCAGGAAAACTATTTGAATTTAAAGTATTAATTATCATGCAAAATGTCAAGTAACCTTGCATTTTATTTGAATAATCAGCATTCAGCATAGTTCCATATTATTCAGTTACTGGATTGTAGGTAATAAACAACACATTCTTTGCTGTGTTTAGTGAGTGAAACCTCAGAGAGGAGAGCAGCAGTCAGATCCTGAGCACGGCCGGTTTCTGACCACAGCCAGCGCTGGCAGCCGGTGGCCGGAGCTCTGGGTCTTTGCCAGTCCTCTAAGCTCATCACTCCAGTTCACTGGCCATCTTTCAGTTGTGTTCACTAAAAGGGAGCAAATCAAGACCCCAGAGGGAAAAAAAGGTGCAGCAATGTCCCATCTGTGTTTTCATCAAAGAGAAGGGAACTAAAGTGTGTTGTTTTTTTCTGCTTTCTTTTCCCTCCTGCTCTAAAACATTTGAAAAATATTTCTGGGCAGGAGAAGGTGAATGTACTTGTTATTGTGCTTTTCAGACACTCACACACACACACACATATATATAAACACTATATGGACAAAAGTATTAAATGCATGACCTTTACACCAACAGGGATTTTAATGACATTGCATCCAGCTGAGGGAGTTTTTCCTCGCCTCTGTCGCCTTTGGTTTACTCAGTAGGGGTTCAGACCTGGACTCTGTAAAACTGCTTTGTGACAACTTGGTTGTAAAAAGTGCTATATAAATAAATTTTATTGAATGCAAATACATAGACTTTAATATGAAGTCAGTGCCCCTTTGCAGCTGTAAGAGCTTCCCCTTTTCTTGGAGGATTTCCACAAGATGTTGGAGTTTCTGTGGGAATTTGTGCACTGGGGCATAGTCTTGCTGGAATAGGAAAGGGCCCTTTCCTGTACTGTGTCCACAGAGTTGGAAGCATGGCGTTGTCCAAAATGTCTTGGTCTGCTGAAGCATTAAGATTAAGCCCTTCACTGCAGCGGCCCCCAAACCTGGAGCAATGAACCAGTTTCATGTAAAACAATGTTTTCAGGAACCGGTGTACATTCAACTAAAAACAAACCCTTTGTTTGTTCCAGTTTTTTGATAGCTTGTGGGCAATATTTCTAATGTACTGTATCAAAATATTTGATTCTATCTCCCGGTCCGCAGCCTGATGGTTGGAGACCTCTGCTTCACTGGAAGTAAGGGGCCTAACCCAAACCCTGAAAACCCAGTTCTGACTGGCATCTCATTCTGAGTGTTTAATTGGTCTGTGTGGAGGCCCAAAAAATGCACGTTTGTTTGTTGTGACAGTTTGAAATAGACTAATTTTATAATGTCTTCAATATGCAGACTTTATTGAAGGTTGTGTGCATGGAATGCTTTAAAAATGTCATTTTTACATTAACTGTTTTTTTAAAGTGAGTAAAATTGCTTTTTTGTGCTATTAAGTATTCTTTTTTTATCAATGACATTTTCTTTCTGGCAGAAAGTTTGGCCTGTTGCAAAAGATGATGAAGTAAGTGTATGGTATATATAGGTGTGTGTTTGTGTGTGTGTTTGCATGTATGTACAGACTATGATTATTCTTACATTTTGAGTCTCTTGATGAGAAGCGTTAACTATAATTTGCTGCATTCAAGATGCTTAATTTTCCCATTGATTTGCAGTCCAGCTTAATAGAAATTGATGTAAAACATGCTGTTTTTTTACAGTTATTTCCCTCTGCCATGTCCAGTCCTTTGCTAATGTTTCAGCCACCTTTGTAGTGTAACCCAGTTGTCTGCTGGAGAAAAGAGGTTGCCTTTGAAGTGTCATGCATGCAAACCACCAGCAGGGGGAACTCCACTGTCCTGGTTTTTCTTTAAAAAGTTCCTTTCTAGCCAAATGACTTTCCTGCAGTCCTGCGTGAGGGTGAAAGATGTCTGAAGTATCCTCTGTCTTTCTGGTCTCCTTTACTGCCCCTCAGACTGCAGACTGTGGGTGTGATGCCCAGTGATTACGTGGCATAGCTCTGATCTTGGTGGTCGTGGTGGTGGTCTGTAAACTCAGGGGAGGTCAGTGCAGGCGCTTGGAGCTGAATTTATCTCTTACCATGACTCAGCAGAACGCGTCATTCTTTATCAGTCCCTTGCACTCATTCATTATTATTCTGAAGGTGTTTAGTTGGTTAATTGGCTCAAACATCTTGATTTAGCGAATAATACTCATTCATAAAAGTGGACATGCCAGCCTAAATCAAAGTTTGGTAATGTGTGTGTGTGTGTGTGTGTGTGTGTGTGTGTGTGTGTGTGTGTGTGTGTGTGTGTGTGTGCGCGCGTCCCTACTGGCCTCTCAAAGGCTTCAAAGCCTTTCTCCATGGTCACAGTCCTCAAACGGGAAGGTTGGTGTTGCTGCTGCAGGCGTTTTCTGCTTTATTTTTCTTTTCCCACCCGTGTTCGTATAAGCCACACCTCCGCACGCTTGGATTGGTAGGTATATGCCAGCCCTGCGCTAGGATTGGTAAGTAGTTCTCGTTAAGAATGAACTCTTAAGCGCTTCCAGTTCTAGGGGTGGAACATCATTAGCCAATTGCAGCAGTAGTGGGCGCGGTCTATCTGAAAATGGGTGGGAAAGAAAAATAACAACGCGTGGTGCAGTCAGTCAGTCTGGCCGGGCGGGAGGAGCAGAAACTTGGTCCAGTTCAGCTTCAGAGCTGGAGATGACTGTGAACAGGGATGCGTCGCTGCTCCGCTCGGAAGCAGACCTCGGGGAGATGTTTGTGGGGATGCCCCGAGCCTGAACGCGAGCGCTATGGAGAGTCCGAGCGAGAACCCGAGCCGAGCCGCGGAGTACCTGACCGAACTGAACCGGATCATAGAGACGCAGCAGGAGCTCCTAGCCAAGCAGAGGCTCCGGATAGAGGAACTGGAGCAGCAGGTCTCGGACCTGCACAGCGAGAACGCCTGTCTCAGAGAACAGTACGAGCGGCACCTGCTCACCTGCCGGCTGCAGAACAGCAGCGGAGCGTTAGGACCGTTAGGAGCGTTAGGCTGCATCCAGGAGAACACACCACGAGAAAAGTAAGAGTCGTCACACGCCACTCATAACGCAGTTACAGCACAGTTCTGTCATCAGCAATGTATCAATTATGCAACTGTTACCAGTAATGCAATTATATCAATGATGCAGTTCTATTAATCAGAAACAGAATCATGTTTATTAATAAAGAAATTTAGTCATTAGCGCAGTCTCATCAACAATGTAATTATATCTGTAATGTAATTATACCACAAAAAGCAAATTATATCAGTAATGCAATTATATCAGTAATGCAACTATTATCAGTAATTCAATAATGCAAATATATCAATTATGCAGTTTTATAGATAAAGCAGTAATATCACGAGTGCAGTGCAATCATATCAGTAATGTAATTAATCACAAAAAGCTAATTATACCAGTAATGGAATCATATCAATAGTATAATAATATCAATATTGCAATTATGTCAACAATGTATTCATATCAGTAGTGCAATTATATCAGTCATGTAATAATATCAGTAATGGGATCATATCAGAATTGCAATCAAATCAGTAATACAATGATATCAATAATACAATTATATCAATAATGTTATTACATCAATAGTGCCTTCATTTAAGTTGTGCAATTATATCCACAAATCAATTATATCAACAAATAAGTTGTGTCAGTAATGCAATAATATCAGTTGTGCAATTAAATCAGTAATGCAGTCATATCAATAATGCAATCATATTAATAAAGCAGTTAAATCGGTAATGTAATTATAACAATAATGCGGTTATATCAATACGGCAATCATATTAATAATGCAATTAACCAGTAATGCAATTAATCAGTAATGCAATTAAATTAATAATGCATGTTTTATCAGTAGAGCAATCTTATCAATAGTGTAATCATGTCAAAAATCAATGATTTCAGTATCACAATTATACTAATAGTGCAATTTTATCAATAATGTAATTGTCTATAAAGCAATCAGATTCATTAAATCATGTCAGTGATGTCAATAATGAAGTAATTCTTTCAATTAAATAAATGCAGTCCATAATATCAATAATGGAGTTATATCAACAATGCAATGATATCGATAGTGCAATTATATTAATAGTGCAAACATCAATAAAGCAGTTATGGCACTCAGGCAACATGTCAATAATCCAATTATAATACTGCAATTATTTATTTAGTGCAACCATTCGGTCATATCAACAATGTAATCACATCTATAGTGCAATAATGCAGTTCTGTCAGCGATGCAATCAGGTTCATATGATCCAATCAATTAATTAATCAAATTTTATGAATGCAGTTATGTTAGTAACATCAATGTCAGTATGTTTCAGTTATAAAATACTTTATATAATAATAGTGCAATCTCAGCAGGGATTCAAGTAATTCAAGTAATGTTATTTTACTTAAAAATGTAATTAAGTCAATAACTATGTCTTATTAATGCAGCTATGAAAACTTGTCTTGTTGTTAAATCCAGCCTTTTTTGTTTTTCAGTTTCTTCACTTGTTGTGGGACATTAGCTTCCAGGATTTGATAATATTTTCTATAATTATTTCTTCCCCACAACATTTCCTGAGCCAGGTGCTGACACACAACCCCAACATTTTATAGACTTTCACCCAAGCCTAAGATTTGGTGTGAGGTTCTTGAACATTAGTGAAACTTATCTTCAACATTTGGGCTGCAACTGAACCAGAGAAGTGTTTAAGATTCCAACAAAATATGTTTAAAATTCGAACTAAATATGCAAAAAACATTTTGATGTTTGAATGGAAATTGACTGGCACATTTACTACACGTCTAGAACTATTGAATGTTCACATCATATAACGCACATTAAATCAGCTCAGCTTCAGCTTATATGGCGACATCTGATTGAATTTGTCACACATTTCATTCATAACATGGTTATTTGTAGGATTCTTGCTCCAGAGCCTTTGTCCACAAAGTACAGCTTGGAGATGGTTGTGGGGTTTTAGTGGAATGCAAGTAAGACTTGGAATTGAGGTTGAAGCTATGGAGACTCTACAGAAACTCAGCTTTAGAGAAGAATCTCAGCAACAAAGCAGAGAGAGCAGCCTTCTTCTAAACGTGGCCTAATGTTTACGTTTATGCCATTTAGCCGATGCTCTTATCCAGAGCGACGTACATTAATGTTTAGTAGTCCACATCTGTTCTCAATACCTGTAAAGCTACACCTGCTTTTAACCAAGTTTCTGCCGGCTAAGTTACACACCTTATCAAACCCTATCAGAAGAAACAAAGTCAGAGGTTAATACAGAAGTAAGGAAAAGTTTTTTTTAATCAGCATATAGTAAAAGAGATGAGCGAGAGGTTAGTCACCAAGGTGGGTCTTCAGTCGACAGAGATGGGGACTCGAGTTGTGACTTGACTTTAGACTTGCCCTCATTAACTTGAAACTAGACTTGTACTTGGGTGTTGTGACTTGTGAGTCATAATTTGTAAACAATGCTCATCTCATGGAATTATTTATTCATATCTCACACTCTTACCAACGACTCGAAAACCACCATTACTTTTGTCCGAGGTGAACGGTTTTAAGCTTATTTTTGAGGGGTTTTAAAAACTGTGAAGTTTCTGATTTAGAGTGTGAGATATACTTTTCATATTTAACATTTAGATTTAAGGCAAATCCTCCATGTTGGTGAGGGCAGATCACAGCACGCAGTACCACCCCCTGCTAAGTAGCAGCCAACTGTAATCGCTGGTCATGGCCAATTAGCACATTTTTTAAACATTTAGAGCTCAACGTTTACTGCTCAAACACATTGCCATTCAAAGACTTGAGACTTGACTTGGACTCGAACACAAAGGCTTGAGACTTGACTTGGACTTGGTAAAAATAACTTGTGAACTCCATCAAGTCTTCAGTTGAGTCAAACACATTTTGTGTGAGATGTGTTACATGGTCTGTGTATGCAAATTATCCAGAGGCACAAAGTACACTTTTGTTCATGAAAATCAGATTCAAAGTTCTGATTTGCATTTTAGATGTATCAAATCTGAGTGGGACCACCTGAAAATAAACATGTCTGATTCATGGAGGTCCATAAAACCTGTTTTTATCTAAAGTCACTTTTCTTTGTAGAAAATGAGTCGTTAATTCGACTTACTAAAAATTTTGAAATCAAAAATGTTTATTTTGAAAAGTGAACATTTAGCTGCCAGTAACTGGGGGAGGGGTGAGTGACATCACATTACAACACATCACGTAATTAAAACCATTGGGTGAAAACATCCTTGGCCTCTGATGCTCAGACCTGATTCTGATCGATGACTCATTAATAATAATCATTAATAATGCAGAAATAAATAATGAAAAGTTGTGGTTTTCCCCTGCCATTTTTATTCAGAGTGATGGTTTGCCTGGTTGATGCAGGTCATGTGGGATTAGACCGCTCTTATTCATGGGTCGTGTCAAGCGCTGTGTCAGTTTGTCTTTGCATGACCCTGAAATGACCTCTGGGCCATAGTTCATAGGTTTATGGAGTTCTGTTGATGGGCAGATATTGACCTCAGCTTTAGTTTCAGAAATGAAACTTTGCTGACCAAAGCAACCAGTAAATGACTCTAAACTGGTTATGAATGGGATTCTGTTTGGTATTTTGATATATAATCTGGTTTATATACACATATTTGCTGATGTGTTTGTAATAGTGGAAGCAATTTATAATGGATTCAATGATATTAATGCAGTCAAGTCAATAATGCAATTTTACTAATGGAGTCAGTAATATGCATAAGAATTGAAAATGTGAATAAAGCAAATGATAGCAAAGCAGCTGTATTAATTATACAGTCATGTCAATAATGCAGTGTTAAATCTGCAATCGTATCTATGTTCCATGATAGCAGTAATCCAGTGATGGCAAATGATTAAATCATGTCATATGTTGCTACACATATCTTGTAAATGTTTAAAGTATTTAGGAGTGATTTTGGCACCACTTGCCAATAAGACCACCCATATAAAGGGTTTATTAATCATTTATAATCCGGTTGTTATTTAGGTTGTAGATAATATTTGGGTTATAAAACAATTTGAAAGAGTTGCAATACATTGACTCAGGCTCGCTATTTGGCAGAGTCTGGTGTTTTAATGGTAGTAGCATGTTAGCACGTGCTCCTCCCCCATCCACTGGGGTTCCTGTGGTTGTGGACTGGAGACTCTCTGATACTCTTCCAAAAAAACTATCTCTCTTCTACTGACTCTTAACTGTATCAACTCTGTGGGCCATAGATGGCCAGTCTGTCAACAGTGATTAAGTACACGAAGGCCATCTTTTGTTAGTTATCTCCATAGAGACTATCTTTCTCTTTCTCTCTCTATGGGCTGACCAGAGAAGGACGGGTTCCTCTTTTGAGCCTTGGTTCCTCCCAAGGTTTTTTCCTCCAGCTTTAAAGAGTTTTTCCGCGCCTCTGTCACCTTTGGCATGCTCCCTAGGGGCTCGTACCTGGATTCTGTGAAGCTGCTTTGTGACATCATCGGTCGTAAGAAGCACTATATAAATAAAATTGAGCTGAATTGTTCAAAAATACCCGATGAAGCTGACAGTTTAACATTCTGCCTAAGAAAGCTACAAGATAAGCTAAGCCACTAGCAAGATCTGAGATCTTGCCAAATAGTGAGCCTGCATCAACTATTATTACTTGTTTATAACTGCTTATTAATGATTTATAAACTGTCTGCAACCTAATTAACAACCTGATTTTAAATAATTTACAATCCCTTTGAGGGGGGTAGTCGTGTTGTAAAATGTTACCACTGTTTTAAATAAGGACTCCAGTGGTAATGAAACTTGCTTCTCTGTGCTGTGCTCTCCCCGTGGGACCCAGCGGCTGTATCTGCAGAGTCTCGATTAGTATTCAAGCTGTAGACAAATGGCTGTAAACAGTATCTTAAATCTCTGACCTGCTCGCTACCACGTACCAGCAAGCCGAGTCCTCTCTTCTCTTTCTTTTCTCTATGACCTCTTATAAGGTCTTTTAGTGAGAGATGCATGCGTGGCCCTGTTGTGGTGCAAGGCCATCAAACATTTCTGCTGGCTTTGAAAGGCCAAGATGTAAACAAACTCGCTCAGAGTGGCTTTGGTGTGAAACGCTCCAGAATTGTTCACAATCGCGGTGAATGGAATCTGATGTTTTCATAAAACAGTTTTTACTGCTATCATAAATTTAGCTTTATCCAGAATGTACTGATGGGACCTATAATGGCTTAATCAACTGTTTATATTGTTTACAGCAAAAAACAGCCCTGTTGGTGTCGGTGTCACAACAGTATTGATATTTAGATCTTTATCTATAGCTTTAGCAATAAATTAAATCTTGGCAAACTACTGTGTGTGTTGCGTGCTTCGAAATGTGATGAATTAATGTGAATAGGGTGCTTTTTGTGCCTTCTGTCTGATTAACTGTTACAGTGCTGTTTAAGGTTGGCTTTTGTGTCATTTGTAATTAAATAGAGTTCAAATAAACAGGCCATGATTTGTGCTTTTGTTGATTTGAGTCTATACTATTAACAGCAAACAGGACAAATAGGTTCATTAACTTTATTAATACTGTGATATTATGATATATTTGGATAGTATTGCCATATTTAATTTTAGGCATACTGCCCAGCACACCCGATGAGGTAGGCCTCGGTTAGAGGGCTGGTTCTGGATTTCCAGACTCTTTTTCTAGTAGATTTAAGTTTGAGGTGCTGTGAATGAGCCAGAAAAGTGCTCTTGATCCATGAAATATTGATGGATGCTATGGCTTGCTACACTGTGGCGTAATAAAACCTCCCTTAGCTAACAAAAGAGGACCCTCACTAATATAATTCACTTACTTCACTAAACAGTGTCCCTCAGCTCATCATATTTGAATCATCAGAACAGGCCTGCCTGATTGTCATATTAATACCTGAAGGTTACTGTTATTTACCACTTTACAGTAATACTAGCTTGATAAAGAGTTTATAAAAGATTTATAATCAGGTTATTAATTATGGTTTGTAAATCATTAGTAATCATTTGTCAATTGTCGTGCATTTGTTGTAACCTGTTGTTGACGGTGTAACATTCAGGAGTCCATAGGGCTGGACGATATGGCAAAAATTTATATCACGATATATTTCTTAATTTTGGTCGATACGATATAATTCCAATATCGATATGGACAATATTAAAAAGCCTCAGGAAAAAACTGCCGAGGACACACACAATGGATGTCTGCAAACTGAA
>JBBPDE010197088.1:0-16959 GCA_037974605.1 Nannopetersius ansorgii
GAGTGATCGGCCGATCACCGATCAGGCCAAAAATCGTCCGTTTCCGATCGGTGGCCGATCGATCGGTGCATCCCTAGTATTTGACCCTTCAATTCTTCCATTACATGGCTAGAATGCTTAGAAATATTGTCTCACCTGTCTCGCTTGAGATAAACCAGGCTGTAATTTAATTTAAAGACTAATGCACATTATGTACACTGCTTACATACTTGTAACCAAGTTAAGTAACACTTTAATCATCATGTAATTCATCATACTGCTCATTACTACTTAAATGTGGTACATTATGAACCCTTTAATGACAAAAGGTAGCAGGTGGACGGACATGCCATGGAGGACTGAGCACCCTACCTGCCATGTCACTGGTGACCAGGTCCATCTTTGGAAGTGCATCTTTCTCTGAGCTGTAGCTGAAGGTGAACTCAGTGGACTGCTGCCTGGCAGATGGATGTTTTACCTGTTTCCAGCAACCTGGAATGTGCCCAACATTAACAGGTCAGTCTAAATGAAAGGACAGGAGAACCACTAAGCCTTTAAAAATACCTGTGTGTGAGAGTATGAGTCGGACACAGGGGAGAGAGAAAGACAGAGAGGCCATGAAGCAAAATCAAAAGAAATCACAGAATAATTTTAGGCCCGATAATGACTGCTACAGGGTTAGGAAACTGCTACTAAGAGGCGTATCTGTCTAGTGATAAAAAGTAAATAAATAAAAAAATTAAACTGGTAGCCACGTTATTCCTTTGCTGGTTACCTCACAAGTACTATGTTTTGTTGCAAAAACTACATTTGTATTATATATTATTATTGGGGTTTGGATTGCATTAGGACTGTTCTGATGCATATTTGTTTCTAAACCATCTTGTTTTATTGAACAATGTCATATTGTTGGGTGGTGTGACTGCAGGAGTATGTATGCTGTTTTTTTTGTTTATGCCATTAATGTCTGGGAAACTAAAAGGGCAAACTGATATTAATTAGTCATGACATTCCACAGGTGATGTAGTTAACTTGCTACAAAGCATTTTCAGACTTTGGCTGACAGAAGTGGTGTGTACTGCTCCCTTGGGCACTGACCTGTTTGTGGTGGGTCTGTAGAGTCATAAGTGTTCTCCTTTGTTTTCTTCCTGTGGGAGGTAGAGAGAAAGAGAGATGGAGGGATGGGCGGGGTCAGAGAGAGACAGTCAGAGACAGAGAGAGAGAGAGAGAGAGAGAGAGAGAGAGAGAGAGAGAGAGAGAGAGAGAGAGAGGGGGAGAATCAGTGTGTGCAGCAGGGCCAGTCTTTCCCTCTGGGCTTCACTGACTTTTGGCCCCATTTCATTCTTTCTATTTCTCCTTCCTCCTTCCATGCCCTTCATTCCCTATTGCTACTTGTACAGTAGATGAAGCGTGAAAGTAGAGTGGTCAAAAGAGGCTCATACCAGTCTCCTGCTGGTCAACCATGTATGTTAAGTATTGCTTCTTGAAAAGACACCATATGACAACAGGATAAATGTCAACAAATACTAATGCAATCAAGCACACAGTATATCATATGACTGTACACACTCACTGGTAGTGTCCTGTAATATTGTATATGCTGCTCTTGTGTTTTCAGGTGGAATGTTGTTTCATTTCACTGTTTACTCTGTAGACAGTTTAAATGACACCTATGTACCAACAAGTCAAAAGAGGTAAGAGGATGTGAGAACTAGAACTAATGGACATACACGTACATGTATAAAAATATATTTTTATTTAAACTACTTTTCAAAGCATGATCTGTTTTCTATCCTTTGTGTCTTTAAGTCACAAACACAGGTGTACATGCGCACACAAAGCCTGAAGCCCAGCTGCTGTGCCTGTACCAAACATGTATTACAGGCAACAGAGAAGGAGTACAGATAAGCGCTCTTTGTTCTGGCATTAATCTTATCTGAGCTCCTGTTGGTCACTACTGACAGAAAGCAGCTGTGGTGTCCCTGGAGTCAAACACATTTTTATGGCAAATAGAATCAGACATGAGGCATAACTGAACTTACTTGTGAAGCACCTTACAAAAGCAGATCCCCAGCAGCAGCAGCAGCAGAAACACAGACAGAAGAGTGGGCACTATGATGATGGCCAGCTTCACTGTGCAGAGAGGAGCAGGAGAGAGAGTATTAGTGACCACAGATCATCCAATCTCGTAGGACTGAGATTAAGAACGAGGAGAAGGGAGGTTATTCTTTCTCTTTAGGGTACATGTAAAATCTGCATGTAAAATATACGTCCTCTAAATATTTGCTTGAAACACACAATTTCAAATATTAACATTTTACACCAAGTTCCCAGGTACTTTAGATTCTGTCCATTCCGTAATAGCTCATTTCTTTTATAATATTAATCACAATAAACAAACCTTCACCCAGACAAAAGTTTTAACAGTATTCTATATTTACTTACCCAATTAAAGGGCCCATATTTTGCATTGTTCTTGTATTTTAGTTCCCCCCCTCCCATTTATCATGCGTGTGGGTTTATGCATCATTAAATACCATTGTGAAACTCTTTACAGAGTTATATCTGTTTTGAGTAAGTTTGAGTAAGCCTGTATTGTAAGTTCTTGTAACTTCAGCCTGAATGTGCAGGGTTTAACCGCTGTAGGCTGAATAGGCCAATTCATGAAATGACGTACATGAACAAGCTGGTTTTATTTATTTAGTTACAGTATATGGACTATATGAACTGGGAAGCAAATTGTACCTTTAAAACTTGTTTTAAAAAAGTGAGGACTTTTCAGCAATATAGGCCCTTGGATAGAAAATAGATGTTATATGTGCAATTATGTGTGAATACTGATAGTTTTACCATGGCTTTGAAGAAAGAAAAACCTTATTTTATAACCTGAATTATCCATGCTAGAAATAACAATGTGCGGTGCAGAATTTTTTTTTTTTTTTTACCAATATCAGGCTGGGAAGCCACAGGCTCCGTGATGTTCGTTTCCTCCACTGGAAGCCTGGGTCCAGTAGGCAGGACGTCCTGTGTGACCTGAGATGATACACTCACTACTGTGAAAAAAGGACAGAGTAAAGTGACCATGTTTGAAGGACCATTTTTATGATGTTTAATGATGAGAATTATTAAAAGGGCACATGTGTTCCAATGATCTCACTCACAAAAAAACACAACACACCTGGAGTGGTTCTGACATGAGGGCATCCCACCAGCTCCACTGACAGCCCGGTGTCTGGGTGCCTCTGCAGAGGGACAATGCGAAGGTAGCGTGCTATAACCGCCGGGCGGAAGGTGTTGCGAGCCTGGTCCACGTTTCCTTCAAATATCTGATTGAAAAACCACAATCGTCATGACTCCAGCAAGAAGAGCATTAGTGTGACCAAATATTTATTCAACTAATTTAATTTGCTCTAAATCCAACAAATGATTCCGTCCCCACCTTATCTTCCAAGCTGTTATACTGTGTGTACGTCCGCCAGCGACTCTTCTCCTTGTACACAATTTTGTATCTTCTCGCAAAGTATTCAGAAGATGAATTCTTGGTTAAAATCCCTGCAAACGAAGACAAATTAATTAATTATAGACCAATACTAATACTAATAGATTTCGCACCAGAAGTGATTCAGTAATATAAAACATTGACAGTCACAAGTTCAGCCACCCAATTTCAACATGGATTTGAAGCGGTTCTTGTCCCTCCCTCCCATTAGAGGATGGTGACTTGAGCACAAGGAGGCCAGTTTTGGAATGTGGATTGAAAGCTCATTGCATGACTGCTGGCACTTCATGCAGTAGAACCTACAGATATCCATGGCCTGTCCATGATGCATCTGGCCATGGTAGGGTTTTAGTGAGAAAAATATCCAGAAGTCTCTTTTAATATGTGCATACTGTATATTTGTACACTGTTCATTTAATTTTCACAGGGTTATTAAATTTTGTCAGGCATCAGTGACTACAGCTGAACATTGGACAGCTGGTCAACACTTTCATCTTTATTTTTATGTTGACTGATGTGCGTTGTCCCTGATAAACATAAGGAAGAATACTTATTTTTAAGGGTCCTACCAAAAACCTACCAAAGACTGCGAAAGTTGGTCATTGCAAACGTTTTCCCTATATTTTAATACAAATCTAATCATCTAATCAGTCATGAGTGAATATGCTTCCAAAATAAAAAAAAATGCTAACAAAGCCAAGTAACTCTGTCCCATGCACTATAATACTTATATTGTTTAAGAGTTTCTTCTGTTTAACAAACCTCACAATTAAAAGAATCTGACAACTTTCAGCTGATACTGAAAATGTATAAACATACAGAAATCTGTTTTGGTTTCTATACCAGCAAGGCACTACACTTCAGACTGACAGCCTACAACAGCCTCCATAGCAGACTCTGCTGGCATATGACCAGAAAGCCTCCTAACTGTGGGCTGAGCCAAAGATCTGTCATTACTTGAAGTTTTCATTTTAGATTTCACCTGTCATAAGTAGAGACTTTGTAAAAACATTAGGGCGCCACTCTTGTCTAGTCAGAGCATAGCAACCACTCAGACTGAAGTGTGAGTGTGATCATCACCTTTTATGCAGAAAGGCTAGTAATTAGATCAGACAGTTAAAAAAAAGAACCTCAAAGAGAATGATTTTGCATGTTGACGTGCTTTTGAATAGGAAATCAAAGCGTTCTTCAATAAGAGAAGCACACAGTTGAGGACTGTTGGCTATTGCTAAAAGACAGGCTGGTGCCAGTGGAGTAGAACAACATGAAAGTAAGAATGTGTTGAGAATGCAGTTGAGACAAGAAAACAGATTATCTAAAATACCATACAAGCAAGAAACAAAGCTGGCGAAGTAACTAGACTCAACTTATACTGTTACTTTTTTAACACTGTTGACAATATAGATCCAACTGCAGCTGCATAGTGTGAAATGTAGCTGAAGAAGCTGATAAGTGTCTCTAAACGAAAACTGGTTTTCTTTTAGAAAATTATACCATATTATACCATCCGGCTAAGATAACACAGCTTCCTCTTTCTGAGAAGCCAATTCCAGTCAGAACTATCACGTATAAAGCAACGCTTCCGTACAAGAGACAAAGTGTTCATTCTCTGACTCTGGGAGCACTGTGCCTCCTTAAGCAGCATGAAATTGGCCTGACCGTACTGACTACACACACCAAGCTCAAAATAAACGGCGTGTCCGGCCTGCTCCTATATTTAAATGTCCCTTTGTGAAAAGGCCTGTATGTTTGCAAGAGAACAAGACAGAAGGCCTTTCAATGCTTTTTATGCAATACCAGGAACTGGTAAAAAGATGCAGCTATCAGCTGGGCGTAGGGAGGCTGAGGGCTTCTCATGTGCTCTGGGGCCAAAGCACTGGATGCTCAATCGCCGGTCAAAAGAAAGCCTCTTTGTTAGCAGAACTACGCCTTGTAATATCCCCTACTCTGACCTTCCTTTTTCTTTCCGACAGATGTGTGTACACAAGAGGTTGTTGAGAATTCTAGTAAACTGGGATGTTTGTGCATTTGTCCCACCGCTCCTCACATTCACTACAGGGGAGGCCACAAATTTTTGAATAATTTTCTCCAAGGGGAATCCAGTTCACCATTTCATCAAGCATCTGCCATCGCAGGGGTCACTTGCCCAAGTGTCCTCAACTGGTCCGGCTGCCCGCATGCTCCTCCCCCAGCCAAGGGTAACTGCTGCTAAGAAGCTCCGGTGGAGACTGTTGTTCCTCTGGCTGTGGACAAGAGACTCTCAAACTACTCCTCACACAGACTCCAAAAAAACTACCACTACTGCCTCCTAACTGTACCACCTCTGTTAGACATAGACAGCCAACTATTCAGCAGTGAATAAGCGTATACACAAAGGCCTTCTACTGTTTTCTCCATATACTCTATTTCCCACTCCCGAGGTTGACCAGAGGAGGATGGGTTCCCTTTTTGAGTCTTGGTTCTTTCAGAGGTTTATTCCTTCAGCTTTAAGGAGTTTGGTTTGCTCTCTGGGGCTGGGACCTGGACTCCATAAAGCTGCTTTGTGAGAATATCGTTATGTTAAATGTGGTATATAAATAAAACTGAAGTTAAATTAACTCTTGCTTATCCACTGAGAGACATTCAACACCAAAATAAAGAATATTAAAAGCAAGCCCCCCAACCGAAAACCAATCCTACTCCTCACAAAGATACTGGATGGTGCTCAATCACAAATCATTGCTCTATGGCTCAATGTTTGAAGTGTTTCGATAGCCCATGGTCGATGACCTTGGTCTCTTCTGCAGCAGGTCCATTGTGTCCCATTCTTATTGCCAATGATTAACAAGACTTTTCATGAAGGTTATTAAAGTTGTGTGCCCACAGTTAACCACCTGTAGCTTTTACCAATTAGAAGGAGTGTTTAAGTACCTTTGGACCAGTGTTTATCCTTTTAAGCTTCATGGGAAAAGTTTGATAACTGACCAAGAACCCCCAAACTGTCAGAGTAGAAATCTAACACTTCATACTGATCCATTAATATGCCCACCTACTGAATATAGATGCTGATTAGGAATGGGGTTGCAGGATTAGGAGCCTTAGAACTGTAATGTGTGATCTGATGAAGAAATTCTATTTCTATTTAAAACAGCAAAAGCGGAGATGCTTGTTTATACGTGTAGTAACTAACCTGTGATCCTCTTCTTTTCTCCCAGGTCCAGCTGCAGCCACAGTTTGCTACTGGGGTCAGCACTCCACACACCTGTAGGGGAGACGGTGTTTGTGTCTTTAGGTCCCTCTGAACCGTTCTTATCCCATGAGGAATTGATGGAGTGTGGCTGAAGAACAGTCTGTCTGTTGCAGTCTGTGGAGGGAGAAATAAAGTGTGTGGGAGATTATTTTTGCTTTTAAAAAGGCTTAAAACTCAAGTAAGTTTCAAGCAAGCATTGCAGCTTCAAATAGCCTGTGCTCTCTTGTTATGTGGCTTATGTAAAAACGGACATATTGCATCAGTTTTCATTCCCCCGAGTGAACTTCAAGAAAGCAGTGAGCTTCAAGAAACGGTTATAAAAACATCAAAAGAGGGCTTGTTGGTTTTCAGCTTGTGCCTAGTGTTTGTTTGACATAATAAAATACATGTGGAGCAATAACTCATTTATAGTGCGCAATGACTTAACAGGAAGAGCTGGCCTATTAAAAAAACCCCACCATCTGTATATTTAAACAGAGTCACATGTGCTAGGAACAAATCAACACAGGGGAAAAGGCCAGAAATCCGATATGCTTCTCTTTTTTAATGTTTTTTAACACCTACTTCCTCAGAGTTCTAGCAGAAACTGGAGAGCAATGTGTAAACCACATCTGACTAACACACAAACAAGCATCTGACTTGAGCATGCAGGACTTTATGACTCTACATAACATCACGATCTGGTTGCATGAGAAAGAGTAGCTTAGTGAGGGGGCAGGAAAAAGATTCTGATTGAAGTGGTTTGCGATAGACTGACAGTAATGAGGTTTTGGGTGTGGAGCTGATTTCATTGCTGTATGTTTTAGAGTCATGAGTGCACTGTGGTGATTTAAGTCAATTCCACAGTGAAGCTCATTGACTGCTAGTCACTTATCTGCTTCACCCAGGAGCTGCGTTGGTCATTCCACCTTTCTGCTTCAGTGCAACAATATTGATTGATGCAGTTTTTGTAAAATGCCATCAAACGCTCTTTGGTTTAAAGGAACAGTTGAGTCAAAAATCTGATTTTGACAATAAAAGTAAAACAGTCACCAAATGGCATATTTACATTTATGGCATTTAGCTCTTATCCAGAGAGACAGTGCTCAAGGTGTCCACATCTGTTCTTCATACTTTTAGAGCTATACTTAAATCACCATCTGCTATTTAACCAAGTTAATGGCAGTTACATTACAAACCTAAACAACTCCTGTCAAAGAAAGGTCAGAGATTAAGGCAAAACTATGGAAGGTACGGAGTAAGAGTGTAAATGCCCAGTGAAGAGGGAAGAGGGACTCCGCAGATAAAAATGACTCCAGGCCAAACTGTGGCTACTAGCTTCTATTCACACTTTGACAAGCTGTTCCTTTAGCAGCTACTTCTACTACTAGATTTCCATTCCCAGGCAGTTGGGTCTATTCTTAAGAAGGCACACAAACAAACCGGGCAGAAGAACAGGTGAGTGAAGTAGCTGTTAGAACAGCAGACCGCTGTACAGCCCGCCGTGATTGTGCTTGGCACACGCAGTGATCTGAGTCACCTGGGGCCTGTCAGTGCAGGTAGAGCTGCACTGAAAGAAGGCCTCCCATGCCAGACTTTGTGAGGCGGATGTAAATCAAATCAGGCGATAAGAGGTTCTCACGCTTTCCAAACAAACCTGCTAAACCAGCACGGCTTTCACTCTGATCAACGGACACACACTCGGTCTGTTTACAACTGAATGTCTGCACTACTTCCCTATTTTATACCAGTGTTTAAATAAAATGTAGGGGCAGGGCAGAAACATACATATATATATATATGATTCTTCATGAAAGGTGTGAAGGGCAACTGGCATTGTTAAACAGTATAACAAATGTGAAGTATAATGTATAAAAGATGTAAAAGTCTTACCACTTGTAACAAATGTGAAGAATGAACCAGACACAGAGTCACTGAAACAGAAAGAGATACATCAGTCAGACTTAAGCTCAGAGACTGCTTTCAATTAGTGATAAATGAACGGGATGTCATGTGTAGTGACCGCCCACTGGGGCCAAAGAGGAGCAGATCTTCTATTGTTCCCCCACACTCCTTTCCAAATTCACAGTTAAACTGAGCACAGGCCTTTGTTCCAAAAGCCCTCCTACCTCCCCCAAAAGCCCCCGTTTCCCCCCGACTCCGTGGAGGTCTGAGGCAAAGCTGTGCTGCTTGACAGAGCTGTGTGGGGCTAATTAGAGGGGGCATGGCAGGGAAATTGCATCTCTCTCAGCCATTACTAAACAACGTGTCATTTTCACAGGCTTCCTGGCTAGGATTACTTTTTCATCATTGTTTTTGTTACAGTCTACTGTGAGGCAATTTATGTGTGTAAATGCATTTACTCAGCATAAAAAATGCAGCGGTGCTGAACTCCACATGCCCATATTTAAATTAATTACATTTTTGAGTTACTTACTTATGAGGCAAAATTTGAAAAACATAGATGTTAAACTGCCACACAATCATTTTATTTGTTCAGTCCAATAAACAGTAGACAGAAAATAACTAGTATTTATGTCTGCTACTGTATTGTTTTAGTTTCTACTTGGTCAATATTTTAATCTTAAAACTGGAGGGGACGTCCACACAAAGCTTCAGGAACCTGAATCAGAGAAAGTGTTAAAACATATTGATCTAAAACTAAAAATAAAGCTGTCCCTGGAGACCCTTACATCATTAGTGTAATCCTCTTAGAGTAGAAACCCTTTCCAATGGATGTCTGCAACGGTCACAGAGAGACCTGTGATGCAGAGATGCCAAGGTAAAAAACATCTTCACGTTTCACAGAGTTATGCATTCAACCATCACTCTGCATAACTGAGCTGTTCCCTTTAGCCACTGATAACCATCACATATACACTGCATGCTGTACTAAGATCTCATTGTATGCTGTTGTTAAGCAGAAGTTAAGACTTATTATTACTTCAATTATGGTTTAAATCTTGTATTTCAATCAGCCATATCAATGTTAATGCATTAGTAACATGTTAATGCAATAAATTAACAACAGTATTTTTCACAGCTCAGCTGTGTATTGCTATGAGAGGATTCACCTGACAGTGCTAGTAGCAGGACTACTGATAAATCAATAAGCAGAAAACCAACAAAAGAAATGTTAAAGTGGAAAGTTTCAGCTTCCCTCAAGAGCCTACACTGCAACAAAAACTAACTACATAAAATAATTACCATTAATTATTTTCATCGACTAAAAGCCCTACTTTTAATGAAAAACGTATGAGTGTGAGGAACGAAATGAAACACAATTTTAGGACGAATAGTCACTGACGTGGGCACTTATGTGGTAACTGATTGAGGCGGAGTGCTTTATGTACCCTGAGGGCATAACAATGCAATGTCATTTGAAATGTCACAGCTGGACTGATTACTATAGAGTTAATGATGTATTATCATGTCAGCATCAAAGACGGCCATTTAATTTTATTACCCGCCCTGTCCTGTTTGTGTTCTAATTAGTTTCATACACTTCTAGACAGAGTCTAATGATCTCAATGTGACTGAAAAGAGTATTACAAACTCATGGATGAATCTATGTTGTGCTGGTATATGGGAAAGGATTTTTACATCCAATACATGAAAATTAATAAAGAGTTTGGCTCCTGGTAGTATTGCAAATAAATAAATAAATAAGTGGTACATGATCATGATCAAATACTAATTAAAGCAACTGCAAATAGAACAACATTTTAAAATCCTTTATTCTCTACGTTTTCACTCTTTTTCCTACAGCACTAGACTCACTAGAGAACATCTAACAGGTCCTCGAGTAAAGCTTTAAGTGTATAGAGAAGCAGTTACTGTAAAACAACAACATATACATTAAAGGTATTTGCTATCTGAACACCCATTACACTCTTAAAGTGCCAGCGTTCATGCTAAAATAAATTAATTGAAACGGTCAATTATATGATGCTTTTCGCTTAGTGCTGACATAAAATTTCAAAGTCTAAAGAGAAGCCAGCATTAGCATTACTCAAGCATTGGTAAGTCGTTATAAAGATATTATGGGTTTAATGGCAAACTAATATGAATGATCGTTTTTTGTTTAATTTAAAATATGTTACTCTGGTAGTGAAAGAAATAGTCATTGTCAGCATGCAGGCTTGGAGGGCCTCTGACACAAAAAGCCTGATGGTAAAACCAGATTACACGACTGAATCTGAATTCGTACATGAAGCCCTAACTGCAGGAAATTTCTCTTGCTTGAAGCAACAACTGACGCTTTGGAGAAAATCCAAAGATCAAATAGACAAATGAATCTTGAACAGTAGAAACAAAAGGAACAAGCTGATGCAGGACTGGGACAGAGGCTGACTTCTGACTTCTTGTGCATCTTAATTTTCATGCTGATATATAATTCTGTCAACACACTTTTGTCCAGGAGAGATGGTGGTTATGTGTTTGGGCTTGTCATGAATCATGGCCATACCTCACATATATTCAGACCAACGGATCTTTTTCTATGGACTTTACTTTACTCCAGGAAAGGGAAACCCATAGAGGATAACTACAGCGCAGCGCTAGAATCTAGGGCTTCTGTGTTGTTTCTGAGTAAGAGCAGAGGGGATCTCACCATTTTGACAGGATGCCATTAGCCTGGACAGCCTCGCAGCGCCCTAAACCTCTATTTTCCTCTATTGTGATTGGTCCTCCAAACTGGTCCAAGATGACTCCAGCATGGACCGCTGCTTTACATAGAACCGAAGTCTGAAACAAAAGACAAAGACTCTCACACACTGGAACACAGAAATTTTCTGTCAAATTGCAATTTCATTTCATGTATAATGACATTCTTGTCAAATATTTGAATCCCTTAGTCCCTTAAGTTGTTTGAATGATTTGGGCAATTTTCATGCACAATTTCTATTCTGCTGAATTTAACAATAAAAAATATTACAAAACAAGAACATTAAACATAAAAAGGTGTGACAATTTATACTTTAATACTGTGTACTCTCTCTTCAACAAAACACGTGATGTAAAGAAGGCATTCAAACATTATGAACTTTATGTACATTTATGTTGTCCGTTCTGCTCACACAAAAGGCGCTCCTCTCTGGTTCTCCATGTGCAAGTAACAACTCAAGAGACGTTTTCACAAAATGACGTTATGAAGTCCGTCTTAGTTACAGTAATTCGTCCTTGTCAGCCTGTCCAACCCGGGTATTTCAATTAAATTTACCAGAGGCATTTTATGAATGCCAGGACATGCCTGGCTGAACACAAACCATTCATCTTCCCAGAGTGTGCCGCATTGTAACAGATGAAATGTGAACGAAAGGCACGTTGTGTTTTAAATGAGAAGGGACAATTACAGTAATTGCAGCATCTCAGAGGAATGTAAAACACTTCTAGTCTAGTCTGTAGTAGAAAGCTGCATTTAGTTCTATAAAATGCCTTCTGAATAATCACAGAATTTCAGAATCTGCTTTATATAGCAGGCTGAACCAGGTAAGAAAAGCACAGTTAACACTTCGAACAGTCATTTCTACTAAACAGTGGGCTTTCAGATGTGGCAAGCTGACTTTGTGGGACTGAAATGTTTTGGTAGTCTTGAGTTCAAATGTGAGATTTTGTGGATTATCTATTTCTGGATTCTCGTTTTATTGTGGTCAGTGTTCAACACCAATCTGGTCTCTGCCTCAAACTGAAAAAAGAACAGTTGTTAACGCAACATGCTAATTAAAATAATCAAATGTGGTCTTGGTGCTTACCAAAAGTGTGGTAAATGAGTCACCCCATCTTTTCTTATACAATGTCTATCACCTTTTAGCAACCAAGTCTGATCCAAAGGTTTATGTGTGTTCGCTATTAACACAGTTGTTGAAGAATAAAAGAACCAATAGAATAGCAATTCCAAGCAGTATGTAGTTAGTCAGTGGCACCAGCGAATCTTCCTTCTCAACTCAGCCCAGTCATTTCTTGGGCTCCATCTGTCTAGCTCATCCTCCATAATGGTGTTTCTGAGTAATAGGTAAGCCTGCACTGTCTCCAGGGTGGTCAATAGGACCAGTCATTAGCATGATGTAGTAATAGAGGACGCATTGTGTCTTATCTATAGAAACAGCTGCTCTGCAGTCAGACTGAGCTGCCTCATTAACCTGATCATTTATCCACCAGCCGGGGCCATAAATACACTTCGCTGTGCACTCTGGCCTGGGCCGGCAGCTTCTCCTCTCCCCTATAGCTCCCTATCTCTCGCTGTGGTAGTCAAGCATGCAGTCAGTCGCCAGAGTTATGGCCCAGAGGGAAACCCTGCCTCCGGATTGGATTACAGCGTTCCATGCTACTGCTTTTGGCAAAAGCCTTCACTGATTTAAGGCAGAATCCCAGCCACTTGGGCCCTTTCCAGCGTATTTTTGGTTACGGTTAATCTTCTAATCCGACCCGCTGTGAAAAGGAAGCAGGGGTGTGACCTCAGAATGTCGTAATCAAATAATTCTTTATGAATTTAGGCAGTTCATCATGGACTCTCACATTTCACCACATTTTGTTGCATTTAAATACTTTAGTATTGTCCAAATTATATATAAAAAAACCCACTAAATCTGACTATTTTGACTGGAGGAACCATTTACAGAGTAGTCATATAAATATGATATGCATACACAGATACATAAAAAATAAACCAAGCACGTCTTGGGAGCATGTCAGCAGTCGCAACTTCAGTTTCTCACATTTTTCCCCCTAAGAATCGAACTAGTAATTGTTTGCCGACACTGCAGATGTCCTCTGAATTTTTTTTGCTTGTGTGACGTTCGGGCGTTTTCCGGCACACCCCCTCTTCCTTATGCTGTTTGTTTATGTTTGGGCGCGACGATTAGCAACCCAGCACAAGGACGAGGGGGTGTGGCAGACGAGGCCCGAACATCACAGCTTTGTGGCAATTTATAATTTTTCATGTATTTTAGTTGTAAATAATTAAGAAAATTTTAATTTACTATTTTGTAACAAATATTAACATAGGTGGGAGGTTTGAAAGCAGCCAATCTGAGAACGTTATGCATTTCTCCTTACTGCTGATTGGCTGCTGCCTATCTGTTCAGAATTAAAGCCCTGTATTTTTATTATTGTAAATTCATTTGTTACTATATTTACCTGCTTATACCAAAGAAAATGACAGCACATACCAAAAAAATTCTAGCACTGTGGGAGTTCAGTGCAAACCGTACAGTACGAATACGTGTTTACCTTTTCGTTTTCTTTAAGGGTAATGAGTTTAACATGAAATTAAAGTGTTTTGAGAGCATATTAGGTGGCATATTTAGGGTTTACACAATAATAGGCATTTTTAACCACATCACAACACGGTTTTCACTCGTTTCTGAATCCAATGCTATTTAACCCTCAGATTGATGCAGCCCATTTACATGTAACTGATTAGAGCGACACAAGAGTGAGCTGGGATTCACTCCAAGTGGCCATAAGGCAACTGTATAAGTTCTCATGACCTTTGCAGCACAATAATAACCCACACGTAAATAATCAGGTGAATTTCTATATTCATGTCTATTGTCTATGGAAACTCTTCCTCCCTATTCACAATAGCTTCCTATCTGGAAGACCTTTAAGAATGAACAGAACATTCTCAGAGCATGTCGCAGTCTTTTCAGCTTGTTAAAAATTCCATGTGTGGCCACACGCCACCTCCCAGTGTTTACAGCTCCTTCACACTGAGCCGCCTGTGGCTAACAGGACTTTGATCAGTTGTGTTTACACAAAGAGGAGCTGGGCTGTTGTTGTGTAAATGGGTTTCATTTGGACAGCGAATGAAGGTATTAGGCACAGCACAGAGGCAGTTTAAACGCTGGCGGTTGTGTGAGCCCTCAATGGACAAGGAAAATCACTCATAGACCATAAAGAGAGTTGGTTTTCCCTTATGGAAAAATGAATAAAGTCTTTGGTCACCAATATCATAAACTGCAGTAAATAAAAACTGCCACATTTTGGGATGTATCCTCTGAATAACGAGGTTGCTAAGAAGTTAAAAGACTGGTATATACAGGTTACATATTACACCATCGTATCTGAATGCATACATGAAGCCCTAAAATCAGGAAGAGCTTAGTTTATGTTATCATTCTTTCACAGCATTGTTTGGTATGAAAGGGACTACATAATAATAAGAAGAATAACAACAACATCAGCAACTAGCAATCATATCGCATATAAATATCGCATTTATTGACTGAACTGCATTAAATGGTGTTTTTCCAAAGCCCAGTGCCACAGAGAAGAGGGCAAAAAAAAAATCATCACTGGGCACTAAGAACTTACTATAATTTAAATTATAAATGATATAAATGAAAATGAATTTTTTAAAATGATATAAAAATATTTTCTTATTTTTTTAACAATGTTTTATGTTTCAAATATTTTATGTGAGGCGTTAAATGTCCTGTTTAAGTAAATTCTTTAAAAAAACAACATGTTGGAATGGAAATATGGCATTTAATTTTTTTCTGCATAGACTAGTCAGCGTCTGGAGTCTATGTTACCATCAAATCCAAAACAGAAAAACATTAACACTATAAAGGCTACGTTTTTACTTACTTATCACATGTGATATCACCATCGCAACACTCAACAGTATCGCATGTTTTCCTAATATCGTGCAGCCCTGAGACAAAGCCATCAGGTCTGTGAGGGGTATTTTGGTGAGGTTGCCAGTCTTATGAGAACATTTAAATGACAGCACTAGCAACTTTGTAGCATACTGTGTAGGCAATGTTTTAAATCAACAGATAATGTATGTTTTATTAGAAAAATACACTAAAACAAAACAGACCGGCTTTGGAAGTTGGTTATTGAACTCACAGCTCATACAGATGCTAATGACATATTACAAGATGGCAACATGTCCTCAGAGGTCTATGTGTAATCTAACAGATCTCCACTCCACCCGCTTGTTACAACAGCCAATGTGAGCAGATCAGCCTCTCCTTTCTAAAGCGGCCGACACCTGCTTCTCACAGTCTTCTGCGCGCTGAGAACGGCTCATTGTAGTTGCCATCAAACAACGCGACATCCATTCTCACATGGAAATAATCCTAAAGATCCTACTGGGTGTTGATACTGGTGGTGCACACCTTCCCCCTTTCTCTCTCATTCTCTCTCATCTACACACACAATCACACATTTTACTTTTTTTGATTATGGCCGGAAGAGGTGAGATTTTATGGAAGAGAAGCCAGATGGAGCACCTGAGGGTTTGGGTGGGGATTTGGTGTCTGAAATCAAAGCAGACGAAAGAATGAGGTAAAAAATATCGAGTCCTCCCTGGACTATAAATTGGGTAAAAGGAAGGGCTCGGCGATTGTGAATTTGAGAAAACCGAGAATAAATGTGGAACCAAACCTCTCTTCTAACCAGCTCATGAGATATTCATATTCTTGTTAAGTTTTACACGAATGCTCTTTTGCATTCATTTGTGTTACAAAACGCGTTCATTTAATTATTATTTATTTTTTTCCTCAATAAAGTATTCAAAGTAGTTCAAAGGCTAGACATAGACACTGTAGTTCTGTTGAAAGCTGTTTCATAATTAATTAAGTATACCTTTTGTATATATGTAATCAGTAGTGACATCTTTAGTTATCATATACATACACCTTTGTTGCACTATTAAACACCGGCCTGCAACCTGGCCTGTAAGAAATCCTTATCGGCCCACAACACAGAGAGCTTTTCATGCGACACAGCGGAAGAAAAAGAAGCAAAAAAAAACCCAAAACAACCATGTAAACACCACGATCAATACAGACAGCATGAAAGCAATTGCGGAGCGACACATAAAAGCAGCTGGTCAACGCGGGACACCACAAACAGGAAGAGAAGGAAGAGAGCAGGTCATAATACTAAGCTTTAAGAATGTACTCCAAAGTCTTAACTGCTGGAGGGAAAGCTCAAAGCCCAAGCACATGACCCCATTCCAGTCTCTCTTTCACACACATAATGGCTGGACCTACTGAATGAGCTATTGTGGCTTGGCCGACCCCTGAAACGACCCAAACTTCAAACCCAGATCGGCAGCAAAAGGCGAGTGGAGTTACATAAAGGGATTTCAGTCTGAGTTAACTCCACACTGGGTGAGCTGAGAGAATAATGAGACCTGCACAAACAATCCTTCAGCATGTGTACACACGCACTCACTCTCGCGCACTCACTCTCGCGCACTCACTCTCGCGCACTCACTCTCGCGCACTCACTCTCGCGCACTCACTCTCGCGCACTC
>JBBPDE010197159.1:0-16948 GCA_037974605.1 Nannopetersius ansorgii
GCAGGGCAGATTGTCTAAACTGGCATAAACACAGACAAAGATTCATTAAAGAGCATTAAATATAAACCCTCTTTTAAATAAAAGTTTGGAATTCTTTATTTTTGTGATGTTTATCCACCCATTCAGCTTGCAGCAGTTTAGCCACACACAAAGTCAGCCTAATAATAGTATTAATAATAATAACAATAAAAAGAAAAAGTATAACATAAAACTAAACTCATCTCCACTGTCCACAATTAATTAAGGTTTTTTTTTATCATGCAAGTGTAAAACAAGCGCACAGAAAGTGTTATTAAGTTATATGACATATGACATCAACTAGTGCAATGGAGGATGGTGTGTGTGTGTGTGTGTGTGTGTTGAAAACCTAAACCCAAAAAGCCTGGCCTCAATAGAGAAATACACTTCTTCACCATGATGTGAAGTCAATATTTTTGCCCAGCAGTGAAATTCAATAGGTTAAAAAGGCCCTAATGTCAAATTAAACCCCGTAATTCTCATGTCCAGAGCTCTCATCTTTCAGGCAGTAAGTGGTGCTAAAACTAACACAAGAAATAGCTCACAGGCTTCCAGAGGCTGGTATAATTTCCTCCAGGATCAATATAGAATATAAAAATATACTCTATATGGATAAAAGTATTGAGATGCCTGACCATTACACTAACAGGAACTTTAATGACACTGCATTCAAATCCATAGACTTTAATATAGAGTTGGTCCCCCTTTGCAGCCATAACAGCTTTCACTCTTCTTAGAAGTCTTTCCACAAGATTCAGGAGTTTCTGTGGGAATTTGTGCCCATTCATTCTGTAGAGCATTCATGAGGTCAGGCACTGATGTTGGATGAGAAGTTCTTCCACACTGAACTCCTCCAGCCATGTCTATACAGAGCTAGCTTTGTGCACTGGGACACGGTCATGCTGGAAGTATTAAGATTGTCCTTCACTGAAGGTAAGGATGTCTAGCACAAACCATGAAAAACAGGTGCGTCCAGGGGTCACCAACCTTTTTAAAACTGAGAGCTACTTCACAGGTACTGAGCCATTCGAAGAGCTACCAGTTTGATACACTCCTCCTCCCAACACACTCAGAGTCTCCCCTCAACATCCTCCTCCCAACACAGTCTCTCCTCAGCATCCTCCTCCCAACACACTCAGTCTCTCCTCAACATCCTCCTCCCAACACACTCAGTCTCTCCTCAACATCCTCCTCCCAACACACTCAGAGTCTCCCCTCAACATCCTCCTCCCAACACAGTCTCTCCTCAGTAATGTGCTATGCACTTCTTCAGTGTCCATCAAATTATTAATGAAATGCTTTGTTGTTGTTTCTTTGACACCTGTGATCTCTGTGTATACGAGGTGGGTTTAAACATATTTGATGTTGGTAAAATGGATTAGTAAACAGGAACCTCCTCTGCTTTCCATTTGAAACTGTAAAGTGATGAATAATTCTACCTCTAGTGACTCAGACACTAATAAGCTTTCAGACATCATTTATTCAGATGATACCATTCACACTGCAAAGCCCCATTTGTGGGAGACAAAAACACCACATATTGTTAGACTTGAGTAGAATACAGTTATTGCCCGTACTGTACATCTGGCTGAGGGGTGATGTTTCAGTTAGCCTGTTTTCTGCAAAAGCCTCAGAATAAGTGTTAAAATAGAACAAATTCACCAAATAAAACCTCAAAGACAAACAAAAAAGAATTACAACAGAAAAATGAGTTCAGTATTTAGTAAAAGCAGTATTAACAGACATTTACAGTACGGCTTATTGCAGGCAAAGCCAGTTTCCAGTTGACTTTTAAGACTAACACAGAGCCGAAAGACAAAAATATGCATGTGAGGACTGCATGCACGCCAGTGGTTATGCAATAAAGTTGCACTGCACTGTATCGCCTGTCAGTCATTATTGTTTTTGGATGTTCCCTTGGATGTTCCATTAAAACTAACAAAATTAAATACTGCTACTCCTACGTGTTTTAATGAACTGCACAGTCTCAATATGGCACTATGGCGACAATAGTAGTATCCACAGTACTGCAGCTTTAGTTTGTGCTGTCAAATGCATCAGAACAAAAAAAACTTGGCCTTCAATAAACAGGGACACACACACTAACGGATGTAGGGAATGATTTTACGCAAGACTGCTCCCGTTTCGAAGAAGTCCTCCAGCAGTCTCAACTGCAATCACTTAAATTAATCCTACAAACAAAGGCTTTGATTAAATGTAAACAGTGAACCCAGACAACTCACTGACGTGAAGCTTCTATACATACAAACTATGCGACCAAGTGAGAGCTCGTATTAACGTCGCCTTTGGTGTCACTGGTCCTTCTGTGCGATGTGCCTTCAATTCTCAAACACCCCCTGACTGATCTAGCCAGTTACGTTTTTTCATAGCAACCGTTGCTAGGCTGGACAAACTGTTTAATCCCTTCATCGTATGAAGATGAGCTGGACTGTGGTCTTTGTTGTTAATCCAAATTAGCCGGGTTGGAAATGACAACAAATTAGCCTCCATGGTAAGGTTACTTTCTATATTATAATGGAAACTACATTCGATCCATCCCCACAGTGTGATCATTCACACACAAAATATATGGTGCCATTTCACACTAAGACTACCCAATAAAGGGTTTATGAATATTTGGTTGAAAAGTATTTATCTATGGTTATTACATAGGTCACAAGAACCTTAAAATAACAGTTAATAAACAGGCAACTTTGTACTAGTCAGGTTCATCACATTCATATTCTTAACTGCGTACTGCTGCCCTTTTTTTCCCTATTTCTTATTTTGTATGTGTGTCATTTTTGAGGTATTTGTGGCCTAATTAAATAGCATTAATAAACTAATTTTAACCATTCATAAACTTTATAAGGGTAGTAATCCAAAACATATATTTGAAATTAACGAATTAACGAATTAAGTTTCTCAATTGCTACTTATAACATTGATTGGTGGCGAATGGATAGTTAAAATCAACTCATCAACCAATTTACACCCATGAGTCACGCAGAAATTTCAAAAAAGAAACTGCAGGACTCTAAATGTGGGTATTTTGAGTTTTGTATTGTTTCTCTTAAGTCTGAATAGACCTCGACATACTGCAACCTAGCAACGGCTGCTCCAAAGAAAAGTTTTTGTGACCAGAAACCTGGAAAGATCAATTGCAGGTCCTTCACAAGCTGAACTGATTGTGTTTGGAGGGTTGAAATGAATTATGCAGTCCAGGATTGAGTTGGGCTGCAAAACCCAAGGCTTTCTATTAACCACTGGTTCCCCCAGCAGTTTGTGATCCATGAGGTCTTCATCAGAACAGTGGTTGGAAGGGAAGCAGAATAGGGCAGCGTGGGTTTAACAACAACAGAAGTCCAATCAGCACCACAGCATTGTACAAAAGACTATTTTCTCTGGTTTAATATGTCTTTTACCTCAGCAGGTCATTCGCAAACTTTTAAATGACTTGAATCCGCTATGCTAAAGCAGAGAAAACGGTGCAATGCGGTGGTCCGGCGACCTCCCAGCTCTGCAGCTTTAAGTCAGCAGGTCAGGCTGGAGGCCGATCCTCTGGAGAACATCCTCAGGCATGCAGAAGACAGGGTTCACAGGCTTTATCTGTTCATCTCCAAGAAGAGACAGACCAGCTACACCAAACAGAGTGTGGAAAGGGTCAACCTGGGCCGAGCAAAAAGAAAAATCAAAGTTAAAAAAGGGACTTTTTGAACTTTATCATTAATAAAATAAAACTATAAATGATTAAATAATAAAGCTTATTCTATTGTTGTTTTTTTTTCACTGCTCTTAATTTGTTCTGTCCACTTTCTGCCATGACCATGCAAATTTCCCACTTGTGGGACTAATAAATGTTTATCTATTCTATGTCATTTTTAATCATAAATGATAAACAGTATACTTCATTAACAATAAGCTTCAAAATTATCAAAATTATTTCACAAATAGCCTAATGAATCAGTTCTTGCATTAAAGTGCACACATCTTTTAGAGAGGCTCTGAACTTACCATATCTCCTGGTCTGTCAGCAAATCCTCCCGTCTCCTCGTCCTGACAAGCCAGGATGAAGGTCTGCAGCTTGGCTTTGTCAATCCAGTGGATTCTGCCAATGATTTTCAAAGCAGCGAGAACCCACCACGAGTAACACACATCCGGCAGCTAAAAGCAAGAACAATGCTTACATAAGTACATGAAACTGATTTTAAAAAAGCCTCGCAAAATTTCCTTTCCATAGCTAACCTTCTCTGGTCTGCCGTTGAGTCCTCCAGATGGAAGCTGTCTCTCACAGAGCCACCAGCCCAGCAGATCAGCATTGACTTGGTGGAGCTGACCGGTGATGGACAGGAACCCTGTACAACAATAAATCTGCAGAAACAAGAACAGAGAAGACATGAGCTCACAAAAAACTCAGTGTGCTGCTCAAGGAGGGGTTGTGGCTGCAACACCATTTAGATATAAGAAGTTTGTTCAAAAGCCATTAAGTCTGAAACCACATCCACAAGTCTGCTCCACCTGACGATGGTGCTGAGTACATTGAGAGAAGTGGAGGTGAATTTAGCAAAAATATTTGGGTGACTGTTGACTGTTTTAGCAATGTTAGCCTGCAGTTCTAAAGGAGAGAAGATCTTGGTTGATCAATCTGCAGTCTGTGAAAAATTGCACACATTTGATTTTTCACCAAACCAGGTGCAGGATAACTCTTCAGTTTTCATTAAGTAAACACTGCATTGCTTAACTGAATATTTTGATCATTTCTTTTAATCAGTTCTATTGGGCCAAAACTAGTGCAGTTGGCTCTCTGCCCTCAGATCCAATTACCTTTATGCATCAGTCTATTTTACTCAATGACAACTTATTGATGGGACTTATAATGGATGATTTATTGAGTTCCTTATGCACAACTTATTGTGCATATCGAGGTACATAATATACTAATAGTTTTGTATTTATATTGCTTTAAAAAGAGAATGCTTAGGGATGCGTTTTAGAAGTATTTTATATATAAAAATATATATTAAACTCACCTGTCCAGCATGGGATTCAGATCCAGGCCTACAGCCAAACCCTCCATCAAAGTTCATGCAGGACAAAACAAACTCTACTGCCTTTTTCACATCGATAGCATCCAATCTGTCCTGCAAACACATTCAAACACATTTATACACTTACACACTTGGAAAACACTGCTAACTGAATAGAGACACACTCGAGCAGTCGCGCGGTCATCAGGGCCAGTCACTGTGTGGGCTAGAGGAATTCTGGGCTGAGGAATCCTTTGTAGTGATGGCGTTAGAGATAGAGTGGTGTTTGTGACTCAGAACTACTTATACAAGTGGGGCAGCTGGTGGCCTAGTGGTTAAGGCATTCGTCCTGTGATCATAAAGTCCGGGTTCGATTCCCAAGACCGCTAGGCACCACTGAGGTACCCTGAGCAAGGTACCGTCCCCACACACTGCCCCCTGCTTCACTTGGTGAATGGGTTAAATGCAGAGGAAGTATTTCGTGCTGTTCACACTGTGTGCTGTGATGTGTTCACGTATGACCAGATTGTCACTTTCACATCAACAGTACCTGACCTCACATGATCCTGTGACTGAATGCAAATCTTGCTGAAATCATTTCTTACCAGCAATGCCAGGGTTGCGACTGCACAAAAGGAAAACCTCGTATCTATTTCTCCTATAAAAGAAACATCACAAATTTTAACATGATGCATAATTCCAGAACATTTTAATTCAATAACAGAGTATGAATAAAGATACCCCATTTGTCTCCAGCAAATGACCCGTCCTCCTGCTGAAGTCCTCGAACATAATCCACAACCTTGTCCACATTGACGGCTTTAAGACTGTCATACAACGTCAAGATCTAAAAGAATATGAAACAGATCCGTTCAGCAGCTGAAGGTAATGTTCAACCAATTATATTTATGTCACTAGCAACGATTCAAAGCATTTGGCAGTGAATAGCATTTCTGCCATGTCGTACTAACTAGAGAGATGGAAGCTGAAACGATTTGACCCTGACCAGGCTGTGCTTTCTAAGGTTTAACATCAAAGGAATTCTGTGCTCTCCAACCAAACTAAACCCACGAGGTCACAGCCTTCACTGCGCTCTTCGCTGTTCTATCCTGATAAAATGAAAACAAGCGGCTCCTCGGCTCTTTATCCATTTGGTCAAAGATATTATGCATTTCTTCAAACCTGAAAACACACACTCAAAGGGTCCTCTAAAACCTCTGAAAGGAACTGGAGGCCTTTTCTGGATGTGTGTGTATCTCTACAACAGACCCTTGATAAAGAGCAGTGTTCCCGATACAGGTTCTAGTATAGATGAGTGGGTGTATGTATAGGATGGTAGGGATGCGAGTGGGGATGTCAGTTTAACGTATGCAATGAATAGTGCTTAATGAAATTTTGGAACCAAGGGAGCCAATCGGCATCTTCATGTATTTTTTTACCACATCACAACACCACGGTTTTTCACTTTTCAAAATCATTTGCTTTGCCTGAATTGTTGTTTCCCGGACAATGGCCTAGACTCGCACACCAGACCCCGCCCCCACACAAAAGTATTGTGTTTATTTTATTAAGTTTGGCCCCAAAAACTAGAAAGTCATTTTCACATAAAACCCTGGCAACGTATCAGTAAATTTCATGTAAAACTACAGGATTCCTTTGTTAAATGTTATGTTTGCTTTAAAGTCTAAAGCATAGACTTTTCAATCTTAGGATATGAATTCAGCGTAAAACACAGAAGACAGTGGGCTTGGACACCCCATGTTTCTGAGCTGATTAAAAGCTGCAGGCTGTGAGACCTGCATGGCGCTGAGTGTGTACAGCAGGTGCGGGTCGTGGCCGACGCTGGCGCTGATGCCTCCACAGTCGTGCTGGCAGGATTTGATGAAGTCGATGATCTCCTCGCGGTTCATGCGGTGAAGCTGCCCCATCAGATCCATTACTGTGAGGCCCCAGTAGATCCCACTCATCCTCAAATACTCCGAAAGTGTGTATTCCTGCAGAGGAGAGTAATGCAGACGACAGTCAAGCAGCCAGAGGTAATGTAGCTTTTGTAGACAGTTGCTAGTTGCTGTGTATAAATACAGTCATGGAAAAAAAATAAGTGAACTTTTGTTTAAAATGCACAGGTTGCTATTTTTTCTATTGCAGTGTGAGCTGTGTAAAAAAATAAGAAACACCTCCATATGTGTTGTGAGTGCAGTAGTGTGTGTAGAGCAGCTTTTCTATGGTCTGTATTCCAGCTGCTTCACTCCTGATTCAGTTCATGATGGATGAAACTGAGCCACACACACACACACTGCTCTTAACATCACTGGTTTAATTGTTGCAGTAGTAAAGTGTTGTTTACTTTAACATTTCCGATAATAAATTATATTTAAACTTTTCTGCAATCATTTTTTGTTCGTAAATGACCTGTACATTTTACACAGACACACTCCCACACATTAGAAAAGCAATAACCAGAAAAAAAAAATGTGGTCTGTTATTTTTTGTCCATGGTTGTAGAAATGTACAGTCAAGCAAAAATTTGGGTGCCTCTGGTCAAACAATGTGTTGATGTAAGTGTAATTAAATGCATGTCCTCTACAGAGACACACTTCTTCTCATTTTAATGCACACTTTATTTTCTAAATTTAAAAAAATGGGAAAGCAAGGGTTTGTGTGAAAGTTATGGCATCTTTTATATTGTTTGCTAATGTAGTAAACTTAGCAACCAAATAAAAATTAAGCATTAAAATCCATGGAAAACGCTACATTTAAGTGTGTTCTCTGTAGAAGATGTGCTCCCATTTTCACTAGAGTATGCTGATAGTTCAATAAATATTTAGTTAAATATAAGTGCTCTCCACTTCCTTTTACTGTATGTTTCTATTTTTTTAATTCTGCTTTTTTATAAGTAGTTAGGCTGTTTATTATATATTTCAATAATCAACAAAACACTTTTAAGACTTTAAGATTTTAAGACTTTTGCATACAACTGTACGCTTGTGGTTATTTAATGCACAATAACATACAGAATAATGATAATAATATAATGCATTTTATTAATAGGCGCCTTTCAAGGCACTCAATGACACCTTACAAGAACAGAAAACAAAAGAATAAAACCTAAAATAATAAAACAGTAAACAAACACAGTAACAGAGTAAATTTAAATACCCTGAATTTTTGCCAATGTTTTACGTATTCTAGCAACAAGATGATGATTCACGCACATAAAATATTTTAATAATCAAAACATAAGATTTTGAGGTTTGGGACTGTGAGGTTGAGATGTTATCACTTTTGAAATATAATGCAATTTGTTTCATTGTTTATACCTTCACCCGTCTGTTTAAAAATCATACAGCTCTGTTTATTATTATAGACATGAATGAATGAATATATTTATGCTCCAAAATTTTGAATACTACTGTATAAATACAGCCATGTGTTGTCATGTTTATCACAAAAAAACTGATTATTAGAGGTCCTCAAGGATTTAAACTTACTGACAAACTATTCGCTCAACTTACATAATCGTCTTTTTTGGAGCCGTAGGCAGCGATGTAGTCTGCATGCTTTTCCAGGAGGAGAGTGGTAGGAGCATCAGGTTTAATAACCACATCTTTTACCTGGGTGCCCTGAAAAATAAAACAGATTTTTTGTGATTAATAGCATGAGGTACTTCAAAATGAGCAGTTCAGCACAATCATTCACAAACAAAACTGCTACAGGTTTATATAGAGAGCAATATGGCACTGTCAGAACAAAATTTCCTCTACACTGATAACACTGTGGAAGGAAAATAGGTTTTTAACTTCAGTGTTAGGAAGAAAAAAAAAGTGCATAGTTAGGTGGGTTTTTTATGTTTTATTGAACAGAACACTCTTTCATTACCTTTTTGCTATATACGAAATTCTGAGGGAGCATAACGGATACAGACCCTCAGGAACATGCAATCTCTACCTCCTCGCCATGTACCACAAAGGCTGATTCTTTTTGGATTTCAAGCTATTTTGGACCATTTCTATTGATCTATTCACTTGAAGCAAATGACAGCTATTGTGTTCAAGTTGTGCATTTTTTATGAATTAAGAGGATTACAGTGACAATAAGCAAAAGCTAACATAACATAAAAGTGAAAGTTATTGCTCAAATAGACTCAGTGGCCTCTTTATTAGAAACACTGACTTTGAGCACCTACTCACTCATTACTTTATTGGAAACAACTTATAGCTCCAATATACTGGTGTACAGTTGGTGACTGTAGTACATCTGTTGGTGCACAGTTTCTAAACTTCTACACCTTTAATCAATATGAGTATGATGGCTGCATAATTTGGCCAGAATAATTGTATTGCAATTATACAGCTATTATATTAAGCTGCAAAAACTGCCCAGTTTCATACAACAAACTGCTTAATTTTGTGGTTGGAAAATGGTCATGTAAGACTGAATTCAGATGAATTATTAAGTCTTTTTCATTCACATTAACATTAAATGCAAGTGCATGACACCATAAATGAAGCTGAATGGAGTATGAACTCCTCTGCAATCGTGTGTTGTTTATTGCACTGGGCAGTTGTGCATGAGACTTTGTATGATACCATTAGTGCTTTGCTGTTGCGGATTTTACAGAGCATGTTCCTGCTGATGGTATTTTCCAAGTTTTGATTGAAAGAACTCGAGCAACTTATTGATGTGACTGGGGTGGAATGTCTCTAAGTACCTTCTTAATTTGTTGGGTCTCATACGGTCAACTGCCATAGTTTTCAAACCTTAAATACATACAGCTCTCTCCTAGTCTCCTACCACATGAATCATAAAAACTAGAGCAAGATATGCTTCGTCATATTTTCTTGCGCACCTGTTATGACTCTGCAACATATCAGTGGGGCGCGTCACACACTTTGAGAATCATAGGACTACATGAAGACCTCATTAATTGGTAAAAACCTAGTAACTCACCTGAGGCTGGGATTGGTTAGAGACTCATTTGCCTATCGCTGCCTTCTGTGATATCAGATAACAGACTATATATTGTGTAGCCCTAATATTCTTATAACAAAAACAATAACAATAATAAGAACAATACTACTACTACTAATAATAATAATAATAGGCATATGGGAGTGTACATTTAACTTCCACTCATCATAAATAAATAGAGACCGAGAGTGATTTCATATTAACTCTTATAAAGAGATAAAATGACCAAACTCTGGAGTTAATCAGATGATACACACCCAGCTAGTCACTGAGAAGAATTAACCCACTAAATTAAACCAGACCTAATTTTTCTAACGTGTCACGGGAACTATATGTGTAAAACATCATTACAACGTCAGTAACAGAGAAAAAGATGATAAAACAGTAATAATGGATCACTCACCATCCTGCTGCACTGATATAGCTACAGCTAGCAGCGCCACATCAGCTGCGTCACTACGGGTGCCTTCTTAGGACAACTCGCGATGTGGTAAATGTTCTGAAACCGAAAGCAGCTGCTTTTATTTTTTGTTTGGTTTGTTGTTTTTTTTTACATTTTTTACGAGAAAGAAGAAAATTATGAGAAGAGAAAGGTGTATTTGCCACAATCCTTTTCATTTCTTTTTTTCGGTTTAATTTTCAATGCATTGTAAAGCTTTGTACATAGTCATGCTTCCAACTTGGCACTTTATTTTAGTGCTGTTTTACAGGGAAGTCGACTAGGAAATGCAGCTTCCTCACTTTTTATTAGCTGCTTAACACTGCCCATGTATCGTTTTCTTTTAGAAATAATAAATCAAAAGATTTGGTGGTGAAAAGCATTTAATGCAGTATGAGAACTTTTGTTCTGTTCCAAGTGTACCAGAACAACAGTATAAACCATGGTGCTGTAAACATCAGACACCAAATCCAGACCCCACTTCATCAACTTGTCTTTTTTTTTTTTGTTTTGCTTCTCACCTTTCCACCCAAATAATCCCACAACATTCATATCAACAAATAAAAACACAAGAAGAATAACGAGACAGTACTTCTCAGACTACATTGTTCTTCTTTATTTTTCTGGAAGATGTGCCAGTAAGAAAAATCAACAAACATGTCCTGTGCCATTCATGCCGTTTTGTTCAGGTCAATCCTTTGCTGACATGAATTGTTCTACGTAATATACAAATGAGATAAAGGCGAGCTGATATGATTAAGGCTTACAATGGCTTTCTATATGGCAACCCTGAAGTCCAGTGAACAAAAAATAAAATAAAAACAAACAAAAAAACATTCACATGTATAAAGCCTGTAAAGCTTTGAAGACAAAAGGACCTCATTCCTACGGTAGAAAGTTTTCACCGCAATCACAACTTAACTGTCAGATTTTGTGGCATTTGTACATGTTCACTGAGATAGTCAAAGAGCAGTCACTTTAGAAACGTCTTAGAAGAGCTGAGGTGATAAACATTGAACAGCGGCTCGTACTAAACGATTGCACGTGATTTGTGATGATTTGGAGCCATATAAACATTTTAATCCCACTTACTACACCTTCAAACCAAACAAAGTGCTCTTAAAGAGGACGTTCACTACTTATATTTCCCGAGATGCTCTCGTGAAATGATGAGTCGTTGGATTTGAGCAGTTCCTTCATAAATCTGAAAAGAGACAAGATAGAGTGAAATTCTTTTTTTAAGCATGCAGACATTAGTTTTGATACATTAAAGGGCCCATGTAGTATATTTGTCTGGTTTTTATGAACCAAAAACTGTCGTGACTAATTTTTTAAATTTCCCAACCTCTCTCGGTCTCTGAATTGTTATTCCTGTGTCTTTAAGGCTGATGTATGTAAATGAGCTTTGTACTGGTTGGCTACCCTGTATACATTCAAAAAGCAGACCAGCCTGAAACACTCACAGCTTAGGCATTAAGGGTTTAAACTACTGTGGGCTAAATAAACAGATGTATTTCAATGTGTTTTTGTGACTTCTTACAGTCAAAACAGGCTGTTTTTGCAGTTTAGTTTCTATATGAATACTATATAGACTGGAGGGACAGTGATTGCCTTGTATTGCTTTAAATCCTCAAATGGAAAATTCCCGTTTTCATTACATGGGTCCTTTAAGCACTTATTCAAAAAAGTTGTCGGGCATCACACACTACTGACCTGATAAATCTTCGCATCTCTCATTAGTTTCTCTACAGGGTATTCGCTGTTGAACCCGTTTCCACCGAAAATCTGGACGGCATCACTAGCGACCTGATTGGCGATGTCTCCAGCGAAGGCTTTGGCGATGGAAGCGTAGTAAGTGTTCCTTCGGCCCTGGTCCACTTCCCAGGCTGCTCTCTGATAGGCCAGTCTGGCCAGCTCCACCTTCATGGCCATCTCTGCCAGCATGAAGGAAACGGCTTGATGCTAGAGGGAAAAGAAAAAAGAAAAACTATTATTAGATAACAGTAATTAAGTGGCTGAATCGAAAAGGTCCCTCCCTATTAGGGCTGCAGCAATAATTCAGCAAAGCCAATTATTCAATTACACTTTTTACATGATTAAAGGAACTATGTATAAAAGAAATAGCGCTCTAAAAGGCTCACATGATTTGGCACAAGACTTTAGAAAACTTGGAGACAATGAGTTCTATTATTATTCTTATTAGTGTTTTATTAAAAAAAAAACAATCTGAAACGCTTCATAATAATATGCAGGACATGTAGAGGGCGTTTTAACTTCCATTGTTCCATTTATAAAGTCTCTATAATGCTCCATAATGTTCATACGATTCCACACAACCACACAATCTTTGGGTTTTTGAATTTGTGGTAGAGAAACATAATTCAATAAGATTGCTCTATTAACTGAGCAATACATTATTATTGTAAATCAACTACTGAAATAATTTAGTAGCAGCCTTACTCCCTACAGTACAAGCATGTTACTTTAAACCTTTGGTGCTCTACAAGAGCCAGATTCCCACATTTCAGATTTATTTTTCATTTAAATTCATTTAACATTTAAACTTGACAATCCCAACCTACCACCTTCCCTGCTCTAGCTCAGGGTTCTCTTCAGCTTGTTAACAAACCTCAGGAGTGAAGCCAGGTGCCTCATTACAAACAGCATAAACAGTTATAATGAGGACTCCCCTCCCCCTCCAATCAACAATAACGACACAATAAAGTTACTTTACCTCAGCAATAAGTCTGCCAAAAGTCTTTCTCTCCAAGGCGTACTTGGTGGCCTCGTCCAGCGCTCTCTGGGCCAGTCCTGTTGCACCTGCAGCGACCTGAAACACACAAACAGTACAGACTAAATACAGGGCTTTGTAGTCTCTACTTACAGAGAACACAGAGCCATACAGTGTCAAACCACATAAAGCAATTAAAGAGATTACTGAACACCAAGGTTGAGTGTGTGATGATTTCACACCAGGCCAACTATTGGGGTACAAGCTCCCATTACTTGTTAGCTGAGACTACAGAAGCAAACTACAGACACCAAATGTGATCCACCATATCTGTGTTGAGCGGAGGACTGTGAGACCCTACTTTTGCCAAATCATCAGAGACGCTCTTACCGGAGGTCTGGTCTTGTCGAAAGCTCCCATGGCGATCTTAAATCCTGCTCCCTCTCCGATCAGGACATTCTCTTTGGGAATTCTCACGTCCTCAAAGGTGATTCCCCGCGTGTCTGAGCATCTCTGGCCCATGTTCATTTCCTACGGATACAACGAGGATGATCATATGGCAGTGTCATCTCAAATGAGCATCAAGTCGGCTCTGAGAGGCTGGAAGTTTCTAACCTTCCTGCCCAGCTGAATTCCAGGGCTGTCCGCCTCTACAATGAAGCCCGTAAAGGCTCTGCCGGCCGAGCCTTTAGGGTCAGAGTCTGTGCGTGCCAGCAAGAAATACCTGAACACAGAACATTTAAATCAGAGATGCAACACATGAACAAATTAGTCACATTTAAATGATGTTACAAAGTAGATAAACCATGAATAAAGGTGATGGTAGCCTAGTGGGTAAAGCACTTGACCCCAAAGTCACAGATTCAACCCCCACCCCTCTACACACTTTCTACCATTGTGTCCATGAGCAAGACTTAACCCTCAGTGTCTCCAGGGACTGACCCTGTGACTAATGATTGTAAGTCGCTCTGGATAAGAGTGTCAGCCGAATGCACCCTTTACCCTTTATGAATAAATGGGTAAACGCACCAGTTTGCTTTTCCTCCGTTGGTGATCCACATTTTCTGGCCATTGACGATGTATTCATCTCCTTTCTTCTCAGCACGAGTCTTTATTCCAGCCACATCTGAGCCCGCTCCCGGTTCGGTCACACAGTACGCCTGGACAACACATTACACAGCACAATAAACTCATCACTATCCATTTACAGTGCCCGATAAAAAAAAACTTCACAGCATTCGCAGATATTTTCATGGTACATAAAATGCATCGTCAATTATTTAAATTTTATTATTCAAAATTGCAAAAAAAAAATGTTTTAATGGAACAGGAACGTTAAAAAGATATGATGAAATATGATCATAACTGGCTGTAGTTTATGTTACTGTACACTGGTTATTGCTGGTATACAGCGGGTAGTTATAAAAGTCCAATCTGATTGTTTGAGGTTCACCTTGGGAGATTAGTGACAGCACAGGGTTTCACTGTACTGAACACCAGTTGCTAAATAACAGCTTTTCTACTTTTATGTCCAGAAGAGAAAACAATGGCCTTAGATAACTTTATTAAGATCATATTTTACCCTGCAGTTGGTTTGGTCAGATTTGTTTGTAGAAGAGTGTGATATTTATAAAACACTTACACACATCAGTGGCTCCTCAGTCATCCTTCCCAAGTATTTTTTCTTCTGAGCATCATTACCAGCAATGATGACTGGCATTTGCTGCAGAACATGAGAACACCGTTATATACAGTCCCGATCAAAAGTTTAAGACCACTTGAAAAATGCCAAAAATTCATATTTTGAATGGTTGGATCTTAACATGGTTCCAAGTAGAGCTTCAACATTTAACAAGAAGAAATGGGTGTAAGACAAAACATTGTTTTGAGCAGGCAATTTATTGAAAACAACGCTGAAACTGAAACAGGCTGTTTTACAGCTGATCAAAAGTTTAGGACCACATGCCTTTAAAAGGCCAAATCCGTGCAAAAATTTGAATTAATTGTCATTTTCTGTCAGGTAGTCACACTGACATGATCTTCTGATGGCAAAGACAAAAAACTTTCCCTTTTTGAATGTGGTCGGGTTGTTGAACTGCATAAGCAGGGTCTCTCACAGCACGCCATCGCTGCTGAGGTGGGATGCAGTAAAACAGTCATTTGGAATTTCTTACATGATCCTGAGGGTTATGGGACAAAAAAAGTCAAGTGGAAGACCCAAAAAAAAATTCACCAGCACTGAGCCGGAGGATCCAATTGCCTGTTCGTCAAGACACTGGACGATCCTCCACCCAAATTAAGGCCATTACTGCCGACCGCAGCCCCATAACCATCAGACGGCATCTGAGACTGAAGGGCTTCAAAAACAGATAACGTCTTCAAAGGGCTTGTCTCCTTGAACGCCACAGAACTGACCGTTTGGACTTTGCAAGCAAGCACCAAACATGGAACATTGAAAGCTGGAAGAAAGTTTTATTCTCTGATGAGAAAAAATTTAACCTTGATGGTCCTGATGATTTCAAGCATTACTGGCATGACAAGCAGATCCCACCTGAGATGTTTTCTACACGCCACAGTGGAGGGGCGCCTTAATGGTCTGGGGTGCTTTTTCCTTCAGTGGAACAATGGAGCTTCAGGAGGCGCAGGGGCGTCACACGGCCGCTGGCTATGCCCAGATGTTGCAGAGAGCATCCCTCATGACCGAGGGCCCTCATCTGTGTGGTAACGACTGGGTTTTTCAACAAGATAACGCTCCAGTACACAATCCCCGCAGAACAAGGGACTTCTTCAGGAGAATGACATCACTCTTTTGGGCCATCCTGCGTGTTCCCCTGATCTAAATCCAATTGAGAACCTTGGGGATGGATTGCAAGGGAAGTTTACAAAAATGGACAACAGTTCCAGACACTAGAGGCCCTTCGCGCGGCCGTCTTCACCACTTGGAGAAATGTTCCCACTCACCTCATGGAAACGCTTGCCTCAAGCATGCCACAACGAATTTTTGAAGTGATCAACAATAACGGTGGAGCTTACTCAGTACTGAGGTCATGTTTGGACCTTTGATATCTATTTTGGGGGGTTTATGGGTTTTGTTGGAGGTGTGGTCCTAAACTTTTTATCAGCTGTAAAAAAGCCTGTTTCAGTTTAAGCATTGTTTTCAATAACTTGCCTGCTCAAAACAATGTTTTTCTCACTCCCATTTCTTCTTGTTGGATGTTGAAGATCTATTTGGAACCATGTTAATATCCAACCATTCAAAATATGAATTTTTGCCATTTTTCTTGTGGTCTTAAACTTTTGATCGGGACTGTAATAAGAGCAACACAAGTCTGTCATTGCTGAATCATGCCTACATTGCAAACAGTAATTCAAATCATTTACAGCAACTTCAAATTCAACAAATCCTAGTAATATCCATGAAACTAGAAATAATTAGTCCAGTGCAAAAGCATCAGAGAACTGCCCAGTCTTTACTCTAATGTAAGCTCATTTTATCAAGGGTTTAATCATTTAAATATTCATTTAACAATCTAATGTAAATAGTTAAAAAAAAAAAAAACAGTGACTGCAAAAAAATGCTTGATTTGTTACTCCTAAAAAAGGTTAATGGAGTACAAGTGTGTAAAGTGCGTCAGTGTGGCCAGAAGGACAGCACAAAACAGCTGGTTTTTGTCACCATTTCTCCATTTTAAACACAGTTGACAGCTATGCTTACTGGGTTTGTTCTGTTGAGTAGCAGGGCTCACCTCAGTTAACCTCTCC